>APFE030327175.1:52022-113089 GCA_000404065.3 Pinus taeda | reverse complement strand
GGGGCTCAATAGTAACAATATGGGCGCTACATGGGTACATCAATATAATAAGTGGGTTGTACTAATAACAATAAGGGGTTACTCTAGTAGTATAGGGGCCTAACATGCACCCATCATCACTATGCTGCATCTCATCATGCTTCATTAATCATGACTGTACCCATCGCTGTATCGCATCATGTACCATTAGGTGCCATTGCTTCACCATGTTTCCCATATTGTCCCATGTGCTTGCTACACCATGCTTACCACCTTGCTGTTTCATTGTTAGCATGCCTTTGCTGCTGACCCATTGTTACATTGCTGTACCATGCCATCATTGTAACATTGCTGCAATCATGTTGTCATTGTAACATTGCTGCTATCATGCCATCATTGCTATCATGCTGCCCATGCATCTTGTTGCATTATCACGCATTCAAACTTCATGGGTCACCTTGCTGTCCATTCCTAGCACTGCTGTCCCACTGTTAGTGACTGATGCTCCTATGATTACTGGCGGTCCCATTTGTGTTTGCAGCACCATGTGACCTTGCTGTCCCATCTTCTTTTGCAACACCATGTGACCTTGTTGTCCCATCTTCCTTTGCTGCACCATGTGACTTTGCTGACCCATCTTCCTTTGCAGCACCATGTGACCTTGCTGTCCCATCTTCCTTTGCTGCACCATGTGACCTTGCTGTCCCATTTTCCTTTGCTGCCAACATACCATACAAACGCTGTTGTTTGTCACTTCATAACTGCTATAATTTCTGGGATTGGTTAGGGCACACAATAGTCCCTAACCGTCCTCAAATTTGGCCCAAAATTTCCCTTATGAAATGCCGCCTACCCTAGTGTGAACAAACCTCATTTAGATGACTACATCTAGGGTATTCTAGGACTGTAGCTAGGGCTTCCTTAGGACTGTAGCTAGGGCTTCCTTAGGACTGCGTCCAGGGCTTCTTTAGGACAGCGTTAGGGCTTCTTTAGGACTGCATCTAGGGCTTCTTTAGGATTGCGGCTAGGGCAGATTGTTAAGCCTCCTTTCCTCCTGCGTCTTAGGGCTACTTCCTCCTAGATTTCTCTCACACTAAAACCCAAAACAAGTGGAGAGAAATCAAGACAGAAGTGTGTGTGAAATGACTCTCAAGTCATCTCCTTTTATACTAAAACGTTGAGCACATGTGGGTGTTATTTAGTTATTGGCTGACCTTGATGAATTGTCTTATAACACAAATAAATTCATAACTCCATAAATACTTATCGGAATCGGATGATCTTTAGATCAATCCTATACCTCTTGATGAGAGGGATCCAAGAAAAATATCAGCTACCATTAATAAGATGACCCACATGGAGTTTGGCCCTAATTGGCAATTTTAACACTCCCTCTCAACTAGGGAGAACTCCATCCGCTGATCCATCTGCCAGACTGTACTATCTCTTCCATCAGTGCCTTGCACTGCTCTACTCTGCTCTGCTCTGCTGAACCATGAAGAAGAAAAACTTGTGGAGAATGTCTCATACCATTCTCTACTAACTCGAAGTCAGTTCCATATGAAGAGAGTGTGTCATACTACTCTTACTAATCCTAGATCAGTTCGAAGAGAGTGAGTCATATCACTCTTATTGAACCGAAGTCAGTTCTAATTGATCCCAGATCAATATCAAAAGAGAGTGTCTCAAACCACTCATACTGATCCTAGATCAGTTTCATTGATCCCAGATCAATGGAGGTCATTCTAGCATAGGGAGTACGGTAGATACATCGATGCGTCCATCGATAGTACTACTATGGTCCCTAACCCCATTTCCCTACTCATTGGCCAGATGAGAGGTACTTCCCATGAGTCCTAGACTGCATGGGTAGGATGCCTCGACAGGAGAACCACTCATCCTGTCCATAAGTCACCACAGGGTATCATGGGGGAAGGTTGAACCATTCATCTTGAACATAGCGCACCATTAGGGGAGGTTGAGTTGCCCTATGGTCGCTTGTTGCTCCAAGAAGTACCCCAAGCCCCCCGGAGCTCCCAGAGCTCAATGCATGCGTCATGCAGGACCCTCATAAGAGGGTCTCTCAACGACTCCAAGTCGTTCGTGAGAGTCACAAATTTGACCTTTCCCCGAGGCTTCGATAGTATGTCTGCGACCTGTACATCAGTCTCAATGCAATGGAGCCTTCTTGCTTATCGATGTACCATATCTCAGATAAGTAGTATCTGATGTCTATATGCTGGAGCAATCATAGAATACGAGATTCCTCAACAATCAAATCCCCCCTAGTTGACACAGAAGATCACGGTGGTATCCATCATGTGTACAAACAACTCACTGAAGAGTTTCCACAACTAGGCAGCGTCACACAAGGTCATACTCGTAGCTATGTTTTCGGTCTCAGCGGTGCTTATAGCAATCGACTTCCGCTTCCTGCTCATCCAGGATATCAAAGCAAAACCCAAAGAGAATCAACACTCAGAAGTGCTCTTGCAATCCTCCACATTACCTGCCCAGTCAACATTCGAATAATCATGCAGCTTCACATTTCCGGTAGTGTATCTCAATCCATGGGAGATTGTGCCCTGAAGATATCTCAGAAGATTCTTGGCACCAATCTAGTGAGGCTCAACCATATATGAGCTCAACATGCTAACTGCAAAGGATATATCCGGACGGGAGTTCACCAAGAACATCAATGCAAGTATGAGTTTATGAAACTCAGAGGCATTTCCCAGATCAGGTCCAACATCACTACCACATAACTTCTGAAAGTTAAGCTCCATCGAAGTAGTCACGGGTTTGCAGTTTACCATTCCAAATCCGAAATCCAACTCCCTCTTACTTTTGCAAATGAGAGGGTTTGCACCTGTCAAGAAGAGGTTGTCCTCATAAGGTGCCAGTATGAGAGGTCTATCATCCACAACCTTCAAGCAATGGTTTGGATCGACTTCACTCCTAGTGAATCTCAGCTTCATCTGACATCTATCAATCCTCTCATATTAAGCTCGGGGTGTTGGCTTCAAGCCATAGAGGGCTTTCTTCCACCTACATACATGAGATTCTTGATCATGAATCTCAAACTCCTTGAGTTGTTCCAAACCTGTGGACCTACTACATGAGGGGAGTGGTCCCCTTGTAAAATTTTCCTTCGGTACATCTCAAACATGTACCTTCATGCTCTTCTTGAATTCAGGCATCCCTGTCACCATTTGACTCACATCGGGTCGGGCCCCATAAGTAGATCTCCGGTGCTATAGATGAGACGTGTCAATTGACATGGTCCCCAATGGACCATCCTGCAACTTGATACAAACTGCCAAACCCTAAACTCAAAAACATCTTTGAAAATTTCATTTTCAAACACGTACCTTTCTATCGATGAATGTCACCCTGTAACCTTTGACTTCCATTGCCTAAATGGACACCAGGTTCTTCTTGCGACCAGGTACATAAAAAGAGATTCTTGTAAATGAATTGAGTGACCCTCATTCAATTGAGGGGTACCTTTCCCTATGCCCTATTTGAGATAGGTGGCATCAACTCCAAGTATAATCCCACGATTGTTTCCATCTCTATCAAATTAAAGAGAGCACCCTTCTATCCGATGAAGTGGCTTGAAGCACTACAATCAATAAGCCAGATTTCCAAAGAGTCTGAAGGAGTTGGCCAATATAAGATAACGCTTCTTTATCTCATTAGAAACAACATTTGATTCTTCATACCTGGGGTTCCTTGCTTTCTTTGAAGAGTCAGCTATTTCCTTGATGATCTGCATTACCTGTCATTCCTTCGATCATTGAAGATGTCCCTGGAATGATTGTTATCATCATCAAGTGATGTGTCCCTACTATTCGGACACTCCTTCGCATAATGGCTGAACTTATTACAAACAAGGCATTTGCCTTTCCTTCCTCCCTTAGATCTAGACTTCCCATTGAAGTGATCTTTAGGTAGGCCATCAGAAGCTACTGCTGCGCCATTCTGATAATGTTCTCTGCTTCAATTTCACCCTTGTTGAATCTGAAGAGGGATGAAGAACCTATTGAGCCTTTTTTGTCCTTTCCAACTGTCTTTCGTGATTGCTCTTTCACTCTTGCTCGGGCTTTGTCTTCACCTCACCTTTGATACCATGTTAATTTTAGGTATGTTCCATGCTTAGAGCAATTTATTTCAATTTTCACAGTTAGCTCAATATCTTTCTCAAATTAGCAATCACATCAGCATTAAAGTAAACTGCAGATAAAACATAAACATAGATCGTAGAAGACAAGCAAGACAAGAGGACACAAGATGTGGCGCTAGCTAGGGACAAACCCCAATGTGGGGAAATTCTTGATCAATTCTTCTTATATGTTCTTCAATAGTTCAACAGAGAGAGAGAGAGGGAGATAATACATTTACAACAGAAGTCAGCACTTTGACTTATCTAAATTAGAGCATAAACCATCTCTAAGTAGATGATACATGAGGTAACTGAACTCAATTGAAGACATGTTGCTTCAACTGATTCTCCCAGGTTACTCCATCACCATGCTGCACCTATCATTGTGCTGCTCCTCATCATCATGCTGCACCTCACTATGCTGCACCATGTTGCACCCATCATCACTATGCTGCATCTCATCATGCTTCATCAATCATGACTGTACCCATCGTTGTACTGCATCATGTACCATCACGTGCCATTGCTGCATCATGTTTGCCATACTTAACCATGTGCTTGTTGCACCATGCTTGCCACCTTGCTATTTCATTGTTAGCATGCCTTTGCTGCTGACCCATTATTACATTGCTGTACCATGCCATCATTGTAACATTGCTGCTACCATGTTGTCATTGTAACATTGCTGCTATCATGCTATCATTGCTATCATGCTGCCCATGCATCTTGTTGCACCATCATGCATTCAAACTTCATGGGTCACCTTGCTGTCCCATCTTCCTTTGCTGCACCATGTGACCTTGCTGTCCCATCTTCCTTTGCAGCACCATATGACCTTGCTGTCCCATCTTCCTTTGCTGCACCATGTGACCTTGTTGTCCCATCTTCCTTTGCTGCCAACACACTATACAAACGCTGCTGTTTGTCACTTCATTACTGCTGTAATTTCTGGGACTGGTTAGGGCAAACAACAGTCCCTAATCGTCCTCAAATCTGGCCCAGAATTTCCCTTATGAAATGCGGCCTACCCTAGTGTGAACATACCTCATTTAGATGACTATGTCTAGGGTATTCTAGGACCGTAGCTAGGGCTTTCTTAGGACTGCGTCTAGGGCTTCTTTAGGACAGTGTCTAGTGCTTCCTTAGGACTGCGTCTAGGGCTTCTTTAGGACAACATTAGGGCTTCTTTAGGACTGCATCTAGGGCTTCTTTAGGACTGTGGCTAGGGCAGATTGTTAAGCCTCCTTTCCTCCTGCGTCTTAGGGCTACTTCCTCCTAGATTTCTCTCACACTAAAACCCAAAACAAGTGGAGAGAAATCAAGAGAGAAGTGTGTGTGAAATGACTCTCAAGTCATCTCCTTTTATACTAAAATGTTGAGCACATGTGGGTGTTATTTAGTTGCTGGCCGACCTTGACGAATTGTCTTATAACACAAATAAGTTCATAACTCCATGAATACTTATCGAAATCGGATGATCTTTAGATCAATCCTACACCTCTTGATGAGAGGGATCCAAGAAAAATATCAGCTGCCATTAATAAGATGACCCACATGGAGTTTGGTCCTAGTTGCCAATTTTAACAACATGAATATTTTGTTTGAAAAAGAAAGGGGAAGCATTTGACATGTTCAGAGATTTCAATGCTCTAATTGTAAATCAAATTGGAAAGATGTTCAAAGCTTTTTGATCTGATAATGGGGGAGAGTTCACCTCCAATGATTTCAATGATCTTTGCAAAGACGTTGGAATAAAGAAAGAAACCATTGTGCCGTACAATCCACAACAAAATGGCTTGGACGAGAGGAAGAACATAGCCTTTATGGAAGCAGTCAGAGGCATACTACATGATCAAAAGGTACCAAAGTTTATGTGGGGAGAAGCTACAAATACCGCTGTTTATGTGCAAAACAGAACTCCTCGCCAAACCTTAAACAATAAGACTCTTGAAGAAGTCTTCACTGGTAAAAGGCTTAAGGTGAGTCATTTGAGAATCTTTGGCTGTCCTGTATACTTCCATGTGCCAAAAGAGAAAAGGAACAATCTCGAAACTTCAAGTAAGAAATGTACATTTGTTGGTTATTGTGACAATTCAAAAGCTTATAGAATTTACGTACCTGGTCAAAGAATTGTAGAGTTTAGCATAGACGTAACATTTGATGAAGATGCAACTCTTAGAGAAACAAGAGACTCTCCTCGTCTTGCCATTGCTGAAAGACAAGCTATTAATGTAAAAGAGGCTGCATCTGAGTGTGAACCGAAACCTGATAATGAGCTTGCTGATAGTCCAATGTCTTCTATGGATCCTCTAGATCCTCCATAACATGATCCTCCTACTAGCAAGAGACCACTATGGCTGCGAGATACCTTGCAAGATGTTGGAGAACATGCTTCCCCAAGAGGAACGTTCAGAGAAAGTAAAAGTCAAGTCGATTTCAAGGGTATGTTGCTACCATGAGCAACATCATTCAGGCAGAACCATGCACCTTTGGTGAAGCTGAAAAAGAACAAGTCTGGAAAGATGCCATGATTGAAGAATACAAGTCCATCATCTAGAATGATGTCTGGAAGTGGTTCCTAGACCTCAAGGTAAATCTGTTGTCACTTCCAAATGGTTGTTTAAGATTAAACATGGTGCAGATGGTAGTATTGAAAGATATAATGCTAGATTTGTAGCTAGAGGTTTCTCTCAGAAAAAGGGAATAGATTACGATGATATTTTTGCAGTTGTAGTTCAATATACTACTATTCGATCTGTTGTTGCTTTAGCTGCTAGCCAGGGATGGACTCTTTCACCAAATGGACGTGAAAACTGCTTTCTTGCATGGCTTCCTCAAGGAAGAGTTATTTGTGGAATAACCACAAGGCTTTGAAGAGCGTGACAGGGAAACTCATATATGCAGACTGAAGAAATCGTTATTGGGGCTGAAGCAAGCTCCAAGAGTTGGTATGCTCGCATTGATAGCTACCAAATATAGCTTGGTTTTACAAGAAGCAGTGCAGACCCAAACTTCTACTTCAAGAGAGTCCAAGGTATACCTTTGATATTGGTATTGTATGTTGATGATTTATTCTTGAAAGGAGGAGAACCTCTTATCCTCCAGTGTAAGAGGGAGTTAGCTTCTGAATTTGAAATGAAGGAGCTTGGTTTGATGCATTGTTTTCTGGGTCTAGAGGTCTGGTAAAGACCTGGTGAAATTTGTCTTTTTGAAGGAAAACATGTTGTTAAGCTTCTTGAAATATTTGCTATGGTAGAATGTAAGTTTATGCATACTCCTATGGAAATGAACTTTAAGAAATTTTGTGGCAAAGCTGCAGGACCTAGTCTGGCAAATCCCATATAGACAACTCATTGGTGGTTTGATGTTTTTGGTAAACACTAGCCCTGACAGATTCTTTGCTGTAAACACTTTAAGTCAACATATGATTGATCCCTTTCATGCCCATTGGATTGCTGCAAAGCATGTACTCAGATACTTGCATGGAACTATCAATCTAGGATTGAAATACACTACTAAAAATGTAAGACTTCATGGATATGCTGATGTTGATTGGGCTGGTAACTCTGTCGATAGAAAACGCACTTCTTGGTGCTACTTTAGCTTGGCATTTGCCATCGTATCTTGGATGAGCAGAAGGAAAAAGTTTGTTGCACTGAGTACAACTAAATTTGAGTACATTGCTGCTAGCATGGCTAGTTGTGAGGCAGTGTGGCTGAGAAAGATTTTTGGGGAACTGTTTGAGCAAGTTCTAGACACAACAGTTATATATTGTGACAATAAGAGTGGGATTCGTCTTGCAGAAAATCCTGTGTTTCATGATAAATCCAAGCATATTGAGATCAAGTATAACTATATCCAGTATATGGTGCAGAGAGGAGCAATGAGGCTTAATGGCATTCCACTGATGATCAGATAACTGACATTCTTACCAAGTCTTTATTGAAAGGAAAGTTCTTGGTTTTTAGAGAGCAACTTTGACTTATGGATGTGACACTTCCTGGAAGCGTTTACAACTGATCGAGAAAATTGCGCTGCCTTTCCGCCCTGTCAGAGCTCACAGGATTAGGGAATGATGCCGGAAAGCTCCTGAGGATGAGGGACCTCTTGTGTAGTGTGTGCCACAAGAGTAGCCCTCAGTATGCATATGACCCACAGTCTGGGATGTGGGAAGAGCCACCTATCTGGCCAATAGGTGTAGTGAAACTTGTCTAGGATGCAGGTGTTCCACCACTTGACACTTGGTTGTTTTTGATTCTTGTTTGTGTGACTTGTTTGAGTCTTATCTATGTGATGTCTACGGTCTATCACCTAATTTTTGAGATGAAATTTGGTTGAGTGTAATCCTTATCTATGTTACATGTGATGATCATTTCCTTTCCAAATTTGTGTCAAGCGGATGATTCTTCTTTGGATTGTGACTTCATTGTTACAGATGTTTCAAAGCAAAGTTGAATTGAGATGAATGAGATCAGAGGAAGCAAAGACCTTTGATCCCGAAAGAGGTTCCTCCATAGCTGAGAGGGAGTGTTAAAATTTGGCAGTTGAGGGATGAATTTTTCCTGGAAGAAATCATATCTTTCAATTCTGTTTGAATCACCTATAATAAAATTTCATTTCTGACAATTCAAATATGACTTCCAAAAATAGTAAGTCACATCTCAATTTGGCAGTGACTTTCCAAAAATAAAAAATTCATGTCTAAATGATCAAGGATGATCTTGACACATGGAATCCACTTTAAAATCAAATCAATCATGATTATATAAGTCAAGAATTAATATATTTATCTTTACTAGTATTGTTATTATTATGATACTATTATTTATAAAATAGTCTAAACTTTAAAGTCATTTACCTTTAATGGATTAATAAAAAACAAATTCTCTCATGGAATAACTAAATTGAATTGAGAATCTCTTACTTGGAAAATCAAACCTCTCTCTTTAAATAAAATAGTAACTTCATAGTTAAGAGAATGTAACTCTCCCCCACTAATTCAATGTATGACAAAAGTGTAACTCCTCATTAAATGCACTTGTAACTCCCTCATTCTATTAGATTTGTAACTCTCACCAAATATTCTCTCATGTCTAAGTGTAACTCTCTCTCTATTCTTGTGATGAGTTACGCTTTTTCTCAAGTAACTCCTCCCTCATGGAATTCAATTCTCCTATAATTGGCTCAAGGCATGAATTCATTTTGTTACTCCTCTCCTTTCTCATCTATTTAAGCAAGATCAAGTGAGAGTTGAGTGTAGCATGTTCATTGTGAAGAAGGAGAGCTAGTATTGAGTGTGTACAAGAGAAGTGTGGGAGCAAGTGAAGAGTAAGAGCAAGTGTAAAGGACGAGATCTGATCAAGAGAAGGAGATCTGCAAGCAAACAACAAGAACACTTCAACTGCAAGTTGATCAGACATTGGTTACTTTGTTCATTCTCATTCTCTCTCTCTATACTCTGCTGAACAATTGAAAAAATCTAATAGAAGGAGACTCATTTGGGTTTTCCCTTTGTGGGTTTTGCCTTGGTCATTGGACCTAATTCTTAGTGTCTTATGTTTGTGCCAAGCTGTCTTCATATGATCCTTAAGTTTATGTTCTATCTACAATTGCTGATTTGAAAAGTTTAAAAGAAGAAATTTGCATTCTAAGTAATTGCAATGACATAGAACATTTAGTTTTTTGCAAAGTACATTCAGTTTTCTGCAAAGTGCTTTGAGCTTTTTGCAAAGTACATTCAGTTTTCTGCAAAGTGCTTTGAGCTTTCTGCAAAGTACATTCAGTTTTCTGCGAAGTGCTTTGAGCTTTCTGCAAAGTACATTAAGTTCCATTCAAGTTTCTGCAAAGTACATTCAATTTTCTCCAAAGTACATTCAACTTTCTGCAAAGTACATTCAGTTCCATTAAATTTTTTGTAAAGTACATTTAGTTTTCTGCAAAGTACATTCAGTTTTCTGCATAGAAGTTTGAAGTTTCTGCAAAGAATTTTTAAATTTCTGCATAGAACTTTAAGTCTTTAACATTTCCCTTGCACATAGTCCAATACTTCATGCTCCTCCAAGGTCAAATCAAGAGTTATCTACTCTAACAACCCATTTACATTTCGGACTAAGTTAAAAGATATAAAATATAAGTTAAAAGGTACAAATTAAACATAAGTTAAAGGATATAAATCAGTATAAATTAAATGCTATAAGTTAACAGATATAGATTAAATGATATAAATTAGTCTAAATTAAATGTTATAAATTAGTTTAAATTAAATGTTATAAATTAGTCTAAATTAAATGTTATAAAGTAAAAAGTATGAATTAATATAAAGTGACACTTTACTATGAATAAAGTTTAAAATTAACATCATAAATAGAAGTATATATATATTAAAGCATAAAGTTAACATAAGCTGTATATTAAAAAAAGGAAACACATACGGCGTACCCTTTTATAAGATCATTACTATTCATAACTGAAACCTCTACCAGTCGACATCAACCCCGGCTCTGCAAAATATCTAAGGAGCTGCATGTGGGAGGTGTCGAGCGCAGCGGAAGCGGTGGGCGAAGGCAGGGAGGTGGCCACCGCACTCCCCGGTATAAAAACACTGAGAGGGCAGAAGAGAAGGTGCAGGGGGGAAAAGAGAAGGAGAAAACGGAGAGAACAGAGGGAGACCGAAACAAACAGGAGAGGAAGCAGCTTAAATTGATCTGAGGTTCTTAAATTGATTTGAGGTTCTGGGCACAGGGGCAGTAAGCGAAGCTTACTGAATTGGCTGGGAGGAATTGGTTTCCCAGTAATCGATTCAAATTCAGAAAACGAGAGCAGACAACAATTTACGAGTGAGCAGTTCAGGTAAGTTTCGTTGTTTTAAGATTATGTATTTTTAGTTATTGAATCATGAAACCTCTGTTTTCACCCTAAGTTCTACTAGGAGGGGTGGAGGAGTTGCCCACCGTTTATCCTCCAACCCTGGAGTCATGGGAGGACTGTGCGAGTCACGCTCCCCTAGACGTGTGATGATGACTGCCGGATGCCTACTGGGAATCAGGTCAGTATAACCGACGCTGTCGCCATAGGGTTTATGCATGGTTGAGTCAGTAAAACTGACGTCATGGCATACTCCAGTAGAGGACGGATAGGATGGGAGTGGAAGAGATTAGGAAGGATAGGTTGATTTTAGAATAGCTTGGGAACTTAGAAGGAGCCAGAATTGCCCTTTAAAACCCTAAGCCTAAACTCTAACTTCGGGACGAAGTTTTCCGAAGGGGGAGTGTATGTAACAACCCATTTACATTTCGGACTAAGTTAAAAGATATAAAATATAAGTTAAAAGGTACAAATTAAACATAAGTTAAAGGATATAAATCAGTATAAATTAAATGCTATAAGTTAACAGATATAAATTAAATGTTATAAATTAGTTTAAATTAAATGTTATAAATTAGTCTAAATTAAATGTTATAAAGTAAAAAGTATGAATTAATATAAAGTGACACTTTACTATGAATAAAGTTTAAAATTAACATCATAAATAGAAGTATATATATATTAAAGCATAAAGTTAACATAAGCTGTATATTAAAAAAAGGAAACACATACGGCGTACCCTTTTATAAGATCATTACTATTCATAACTGAAACCTCTACCAGTCGACATCAACCCCGGCTCTGCAAAATATCTAAGGAGCTGCATGTGGGAGGTGTCGAGCGCAGCGGAAGCGGTGGGCGAAGGCAGGGAGGTGGCCACCGCACTCCCCGGTATAAAAACACTGAGAGGGCAGAAGAGAAGGTGCAGGGGGGAAAAGAGAAGGAGAAAACGGAGAGAACAGAGGGAGACCGAAACAAACAGGAGAGGAAGCAGCTTAAATTGATCTGAGGTTCTTAAATTGATTTGAGGTTCTGGGCACGGGGGCAGTAAGCGAAGCTTACTGAATTGGCTGGGAGGAATTGGTTTCCCAGTAATCGATTCAAATTCAGAAAACGAGAGCAGACAACAATTTACGAGTGAGCAGTTCAGGTAAGTTTCGTTGTTTTAAGATTATGTATTTTTAGTTATTGAATCATGAAACCTCTGTTTTCAGTCATTACATCTTCCAGGCATGATAATCTGATTTGTCATTGAGCTTATGCCTAGTCTTGAAATATGAAGTAGCAACCATGGAGATTAGTCCTTGTCAACAAATATCTAGGTGATTGCCTTTTCACTTGCTTGGGCTTGTCCTCTCCTTAACTCTGATAAAATGCTAATTTTAGATAACAATAGTATGTTCTATGCTTGCCACAATTAGTTCATTGGCCTTTTATTAGCCCAATGACAATTTTCTCTTAGATTTCAATAGCAATCACATAAACCATTAATTCACATTGACAGTAACTATAGATAGAACATAAACAATAAAATGTAGAAGACAAGTCAAGACGAGAGAACACAGATATTTGACTAAAGCCAAGGAAAACCCCCAGAGGGGGAAAACTGTTAATCAATCCTTCTTATTATCAAATATCAAATGTTAAGCAGAAAGAATGTCCAATAGAGTACAATGGTGGAAGTCAAACTTAATGTGACTTGACTTTTGAAAAATATCCAAACAAATGTCTAACTGATGAGGTCAAATCTGATCAGCTTGATGAAGGTCTGCAATTCTGAAAAGCCAACCGCAGTCAACTTGCCCTAACCAGACAGCAGTCAGTGGTCAATGCTGCAGTCAAACAACTCCTCTTGAGCTCTGTCAAAGTCAAGGATGCTCAGCCTTCCTTGGTGGTCAGAAAACAACAAAAGCAATCAACAAAATGGTGGTCAAACCTGATCAAATGATGAAGTCAGCCTGCGGTCAAAACAATCCTCCAAGCCTGCCATCAATGCTGGTCAACCTGCCCAGAAAACCTCGGAATCTGTGCGAGAAGATGCAGCCTACCCAAACAGAGTCTCTTCCACAAAAATCACAGTCAAACTATTCCTAAAATCCCTTGGTCAACGATGGTCAAAGTTAGCTGCAGAAAAGTCAACACAGAGAAAACAGAGATGCCCAGTCAACCCTTAGCATGTGTGAGATGAACCAATCAAAAGAGAGAGACTGTTGTGTGTGCGATATGCCAAATGAAGTGAATATGAGGCTATATTTATAGTAGTTGGCGTGGGTGAAGAGATATGTCTTTTCATCAAGAGGGCCGACATGAATAAGGGCAGACCTGAGCCGACATGAAAAATAGGCATTTGTAGGAGGACACAAATTTCAAAATTTCAAATGAAGAATGATGCCATCAAGTGTGCTTCAAGGGTGAAGAGGGGGCTGCCAAATGAGGGAATTAATTCCTAGTTGCTAACTTTGACATTGATTTCCTGAAATGACATGCTTAGCCTGTATTGATTAGGCTCAAGGAGTAGGCGGTCCGAGGGAGTTTTCACTCTGTCCATGGTCAATATGGGATGTCTTTGGTCTTGCTTAGTTATTGGATCATTACTGTTTAAAAAAATAAAGGCCCCCCATGTCCACTAGAAGGGGTGTCACCCCTCAGGCCCCCTTGCACTGGAAGCAAGAAAGTCTACTTTACAGAATAAACCATATATCCAACAATATGCATCCTTGCTATATGCATGAGAGAGCTCTGCACATCTGTGTCTAATGGTTTGGATTCACAAGAATATAAATTTTTATAAAAAATTAAATATTTAATGTAATTTTTTGTCAACTGGTTTTTCTTTCCCATTTTTTACCAGTTTCGATCCAATTTTGATTTTAGAGTTGACTGAGTTGGTCACCAGTTTGGTTTTGATAATATTGTTCCAATCTACAACAAGATAGAAAAACTTTGAATTTGATTCTTAGGAGGTTCCTATGGGGGATGGTGGGAGGAAGGCCATCCCCTTTTAGGTTGGGATGTATGCACTCTTTTGAAAGAGAACGAGGTTGCACTTTGATGGATATGATATAGTTTAGAGAATTGTTGGCAATAAAGTGGGTTATCATTGTTGTGAATGGATATATATTAGTTAGATAGTGAGTGTAGGCTGTCACCCATGTAGTAGGCATCAAAGAACCATTTAGTATTTATGATGTTGTGGGAGGAGCCATATCCTATAGGTTATCACTTATCAGGTGTAGGGTTCTCGTGGAGATTTGGAAGGCTTTGCAGATTGATTCTTCAGACTTTTCTTTGGATTTAAGGGCCTAAGAAATGGGTGGGATGTAGCTACATGATCTATCCATGTTTTCACCTCTTTGTGACACCTTCTAGGTTGTCTCCCAAGTTCTATGTGGAAAAGTGGTTATCAAAGAGATTTATAGATTTTGAAGATTTATAGGACAAAAAGATGCACTTGCATTAGATTGGAAAACTGTATAGCAGAATTTCTTCCAAGTTTCCAACATTTCGTAGTTGTACATAATTGCTTGAAATTTGCAAAATCATCCCAAACTCATATTTATTTAAACATGCAGTTACATGTGTGAGGCCAACTTGGAAGGCTTGGAGATAGCATTATGATAAATCCCTCTGTTACAATGCAAAGAAATAATGCAAGAAAAATAAATCTAATTGTCCAACAGCAAGAAGACTCAACAAAGTTTGGTGGATTTAGTACAGGGATACATGGCTTAAAAGCAATGTGGCATGGTGACCCATTTTGACCCCTATGGGACATCTCTTTCATTTTCCCATCCCTGGTGACTTGGGAGAAGTTCCCATTCAGCAGGGGACTTCCCAAGTCCCCTAGACCTTTATTGGCAAAAATTGGGAGGGCTATAAGGCTTCTCTCAATTGTTTTGGGGCTATGTGGATGTCTTCTATCCAAACCAGAGCCCATGTGGACCAATGTTACACGAAAAATATTCATTCACTGGTTGGACTTTTAGACCATGAAAAAATTATCTATGTAGTGTGTGGATGAATATTTTCTGGTATGATTTTGTCATGGTTTATAATTGTAACGACAATTTTGACTCCCAATTTTGTTAGGTTCTTGTACCCTTTTATTACTCTTTTTTTTGCACCATCATTGGGTTGGGGGATTGGTTCCAATATCCCTGTAGGAAAGGTCTTTCAGACTCGTTATTTGAGGATTGCTACATTGATTGAGTTGTGTCATAGTCCTCTCATCTAGAATCTTTGTTTTTAATTTTTTAATATGCTAATTTTTAAACTATATTTTGTTGTCCTCGTTGACCATAAGCTTCCCTGTTCCCTTGTCTCCAAAGCTTGTTGGAACATCGATTAACAGATTTCATTTTTTAAGCGCTATAGTAAACCACTATTTTCAAGTCCCGAGTCTTAGGTTGGATGGATGATAATCATCCAACATCTAGCAGTTAAATGTAAGCTGCATAAGTTGGGACTAATCAATGGACTTGTGTAACATGCCAGAAGGATATGGTCAAACATGTGTTTAAAATTTTCCTGATGTAAAGATGCTGGAGTCTTGGGGATGGGTCTCATTAGAGTATACCGCTCTCTTTGTTGGGTCTTTCAACTGTTAAGTGGTGATTTTGTGAGAGGTGGAGGATCAGATAGCATGGCATGAAGAAAGAAGCACTGTTTAGCTAACAAGTATAACCTGAGTTAAGGTGAAAGTGCATCACAACCTTGATTGATGGCACTGCCAACCATTACCTTGGGGAATTCCAAGATAATTCCCTTTGGTGGATAGTCCCATGGGTACAGGAATGTAGTTGCATGGCAAAAACTGTTGATACTGTATAGTACATGAGGGTGTTGCTTTAGCTCTTTTATAATTTAATATTTTGACATCTAAAAGCATAAATGGCTACTTAAATTTGTCTGCAGGAAACATTTAAATGTTTCATTTTATTCTTTCATTTTCACTAGTGGCTTTATGTTCCAGAAAAAATTCTTTGCCTAAAAGTACTCAACTAGTTTGTAGAGAGAAAAACATTTTGAAATAACTATTATGTTTTCAAACAATAAGGAGGAGAAATAAGCCTTCAAATTATTATTGCCTGCAGGGTTAAGAACTCTCCAGAGTCGCAACGTTTATGGTCTCAAACCATGTGTTGGTGCTGCTCATAGTTTACTGGTAACTAAATAATCCACACTATTTTCTTCGTGGTTTATTTGTTTTATTTAGTAATCTTTAATCATCTATTAACAATGAGGTTACAAATCTGCAGCTTTATGCAAAAGAACAGAAAAATATTAGTTTTGTAAAAGAGGTTCTACAGACTATGAAAAAGAATTTCATCAAACCACAGCCAACCACTGCTGATATCATTTTTCGGTATGTCTTCAAAGTTCTTTGGAATTAAATTCAGTTTTAGGTATGTCTTCAAAGTTCTTTGGAATTAAATTATGTTTAGGTGTAATTTGTAAATTGTCATCGAGCTAGGAATGCATTAAAATGTCCATTAGTGGTTCTGGACTAATAAATGCATGGTTTGACAGACTTGAGGATCACTGGACAGTGTTTAAGTTTTCTGGTAAATATTGTGACTATTTTATGAGAACTGTGACAAGGACCTTTTATCTCCTCAAATTTGTCACCTGATCGAGTTATAATTTGTATGTATGTACTTTAGATTTCAATTGGCAGTCATACTAAGCTCTCTCAGAACAAGTGTTTTTTTTTTAAATGCTAGAACAAATAAGTACACCATAGAAATGAGAATCACATCACACAGACCACAGGGGTATTGGGAAAATTGCGTCCTAAAAAGGACAGGAAGGCAAGCATATGAGGCTGCACACCAAGGGGGAGCGACTTCACATTGTGACAAAAAACACTAAGTTAGACTTTCACAGGCAACCCATTTCGTGCTTAAAACTTATTAGCTTCCCCCTCTTCCACTCCATAGGAAATGTCGTATCAGTCATTCTATTACTTGAACAGTAAAGGAGGGTATATTCAGAATATAATAGGAAGGGTATAAGGAATTGGTTGAGGGCAAACTATGTGTCTTTCAGAGATGGAGTTCTGTTTTCCTAATACAAAATCTTCCTTTACAAGTTGCCCACAATATGATGCCAGACTTCCACTCGAGGTCTTCATATAACAAGATAATTCCAAGATAATTTGTTGAAATTTCTGGCCTGTGTAAGTCAAGACTTTTAGAGATGGTGCAATCCAGTCTAAAGTTTTATTTTAAGAAGAAAAAAATTGTTTTTCCCAGTCTGATTGCTTGCCCAGAATCCTCCTAAAATTCCCTCAGAAATTTGTTTTAAATTTCTAGCTTACCTAATGTTAAACTCTTCCAGTAGGATTGTGTCATCCACACTGAGAGTGAGGTAGTTATCTCTGATATCTGAGATGAAACCTGGAGGCCTCTAATTTTTTTTTCTTGTTTTGCTTTGATTAGGACTCTGTTATGATTCATGAACGTAAATAATATAAATAATATAAATAATAATAACTCATAGATAAATAATAACTTGTAATTAATGAAGGGACATATGAAAGGATATGGCCCAACTAAAAGACATGATTCTTAATGAAAGGGTACTCCCGCCTAGTACTTATATGGGGCCCTTATTTGTAATATCTTTTTTTTTGTAAGTCAGCACCCACGGGGGGATTGGAACTGGTGACCTGTCGCCTGGAGTGCCCTTATTTGTAATATGACATCATTCTTTCATATATTATTATTCTTAAATGGATCTTTCTTTTTGTATTCCAAGTATTTAATTCATGAACCAGGTTTGGCTATCACATTTGTTATCACATCTTTGGTTCTGATCCAGCCTTTGGCCACACATGGCTTTGTCTGACTTGGCATTTAGCCACAATCATCTTTTCTTTTTTAGAATTTCTCTGAATTATTTGGTCTTTTATCATAGACTGGCCTTTGGTGATTTAAAATTTCAAAATTTACATTGAAGAAAAATAAAAAATTACTGTGCTGTGTTACTTGCCGCCTGTCATGCACACCTAATAGTTAGTGAGAAAAGCCTTTAACTCTAAAAGGTGTGGTTGGTGGAAAAACTAAGAGGTGGGGCTGTCACTTATTCCCAACTCTCTCCGTTCAAGCTCTCTCCTAGGGAAGCTAAGGGGGGTGGTCCCTAAACGGAAAGCTAAGTTAGAATATTTCTAGGAGATGTCAATATGTGGACTACTTGAGATTGTGAACAAATAAAATGAGCAACATGAAATGAAATAAACTTTAATAACCATCAACACATGAGATAAAGATTAGCACATATAAAATCAGTGTTGAAAAGTGTAACTAGGTTTGGTCTTCATAAAGACATGTGTTATTGTGATTCTATGTAATTGATGTAAAGAAGAAAATAAAATTATTTTGTAGCACTTGAATCATGAGTATCATGATCAAGGAATTCTATTTTAGTTAAGGTTCCCATTGTGAACCTTTAGGTTTTGTCATCAAGTCATAACAATCAAATTGAGTCAATGTCATGTATTAAGGACCCTTCTTGGGCATGTTACATTTTTGTACGAGTCATTAAAAGAACAAAAAGGCCCTCCAAGACCAAGCAAAAGCATCTCCTTCAAGTCGGCTACAAGATGGAATAAATGATCCTCACCAAAAGACATGTCGACTCACCCTCACTTAAGTCGGCTTGTTTGATGAGCAAACTAGTATAAATAGCGCAACTCAGATTTCATTTGAGGCAGAGATTTTTGGTCTGTCAGACCAGGAGGTAACTCCTCAAAACAAATCATGATATTCATTTAGGTTGGTCTTTATTATATACATGAGGGAGAGACTGTTCATTTCATCTCCCGGTGACTCTTCATCTTTTCTATTATTTATTTACATCAATTACAGTTGTTCACCCAATCCCAATGATTAGGGCGATGGAGTTGATTCTTCCATCTTTCATTGACGGTTGGCGAAATGGGCCCATACTTAGCCACTCTATCCTTGTATGTCCTCTTTATTTGCTCCTTTGCTTGATCCATAACCTCATAAATGAAGCCCATAGCCAATCTTTCCCCATCCACCAATTGCGAGACCTTAACCAGTGGCTCAACAACTTTCACAATCTCTGTTGCCTTTCTCCAAAATATTTCTTCATTAACTTTTTTTCAATTCTTTGCCTTCCTGTTTGAGAGAGCACTGGCTTTGATTCCATTCATCACTGGAAAACATATTTTGCAAGTTTCTATGTTGTGAAAACATAGATTGCAATGTCAAAAAATGAGTTGCAAATCTAGTGATGGCAGGCCTAATAATATCCCTGCCCCATATGTGTCTCCTCATCAGGCTCAAAATCCATGAATGATTGTAGATAAATTTTAGTGTTCCACAGGGTCGCATCCCCCTGCCTAGGGGTCGAGTTTCCAAGCTCCCTCGTGCTTCGGGGACTTGGGGACGACAGAGGGTCGTTTCCCCATGCTCCCAAAAAACAAGATACGTGAGGAATCTCCAGAGGGGTCATTTCCTGAAAAAAGGGGGATAAATCCACAAATTGGGGTCATACGGGGACGGTTGGGGTTCAAGAATCTGTTAGATCACATGGGGAATCAAACCACCTAATATTAGCCCCAAACTATCAATAGTATGATTTTATCTCCATCTAAAAAAAAACTTATCTTACCAATATTCAACACAACATAGAGATGCTCGTAGTCAGCACATATTACAAATCAATAAGCAAAAACACCTTGAATTGCACTCCAAAGTCTTTTATTATGATAGAAAAAATAGTTTCCAATAGGACAATAGTTTACATAATGCTTCAACAACGATTCTAGTCAGAGATCAAGATTACTAGACTCAAATGACTCTAATTTATAGATAAATCCTGCAAATGGAAAAATAACGGCTAGTTTCTTTTATCCTTGTCAAAAAATCTTGGCCGTTGATAAATATTTCAAGATTTTTTAATCTTGACCTTTGATTTTTTATTTTTGAGGGATTTTCGAATTTATCATTTAATTCCATTTTAATTACCTCAAAATTAATTGTGTAGAGCTAATTTCCTCAAAAATTTGACTTTGATTTAACCTCCAAAGTCCAAAGGTCCAAATTTTCTTGAAAAAGACAATATTCCCTTGGTGGAGGACCTTTAAAAATTGATTCTTTCAAGACCCACAATTTTTTCCATTTGGAGAATTTATTTTCCTAGATGATTTAATTTTGACTCTAATTAATTAATTTTCTGACTTAGGATTTAATTTTATTTTGTCAGAAAAATTAACTAATTTACACATGAGGGGATTAATTATTTTTTCAACCCTCTAATATATATGATTTCTCTTTTACAAGACTGAAAGAGGGAATACACAATCGTCTTAGACTCTCAAGACACATAACTCATCTGCGACTCAATATGATCTAGTAAACGAAGTGATTTGTAATAAAATAATTTAGCCAATTAGCTTAAATTATTGCCAAACCACTTTAACATGAGACTCGATTAAAACACTAGGATCCACCTAATAATTTGACAATAAATTTCACCCTAGCTTTGGGGGTTTAAGCTAGAGGGAAAAAACTCTTTTGATTAGCTTTGTCGAAAAACACAGGTAATCAGTGACGTTAAAAGACTCCTAGGATGGAATATTTCATCATATTATAGCCTTACCTAAGTTGTTACACAAAGTCATGGTTTTACTAAGATCATTTACAATATATAACTTGCAGAATGGGATGATTGACACAGGGACTGCTGATCTGTGATCCGATCCTTTTGAAAAAATGGTACTTCCTCTTCTTTGGAACTTTGACAATTTGAGTGCAACATTCCGTAAGCACCATAGGAGAAGTGATCTCGTTAAGGAAATAAATCTACGAGATGAAGATATCAAAAGAAAATGAATAGCTTCATACTTTATGAGGGTGTTAGAAATAAGAGACCAACTCCAAGAGTTGGGAGAAATAATGTCTAACAAAGAAATGACTTACCATAGTGCCCAATGCACTACCAGAGGAATGGGGTAACTTCACATCAAGCATCCATGGGAAGAAGGAAGTTACTCCATTCAATGAACTATGGTCATTTTGCAAAATCAAGGAAACCAGGCTGAAGAGAAAAATCGATGTAGGATCAAGCGAGCAAGCTCAAACATTCGCTGCCATGGCTAGAAGAAAAGGGAAGTTTGGGAAGCTGGGTCCTCAGAAAAAGAAGAACATGTCGAAGGTTCAATGCTATGGTTGTCATGAATATGGGCACTACAAGAGAGATTTTCCAAAGCTCAAAAGTGACAACAATAAAAGAGGAAGGGAAAAAGCCCATATCATTGAAGAAGTGGAAGAAGCTGAAAAGAAGAAATCCAAGGAGGAAGTAAAAGATCTTTACTATGATTGAGATAGTTTTCCTCACTAAGTTTTTTTCGAGTTTCTATTTCAAGTTTTCTGTTGTAAATTATAGTTATCATGGTAAGAATCATTAGAAGCATGATACGATGCATCATGTTAGGAAACGGCATGTTAGAAGCATACAATTGAAAGCAAAAGCTCGTGACATCATTAGAAAGAAGCATGAAAGATGACTGAAATAGAAGCCTATAGCAGTCACCTATAGAAGGATGTAGCTCTTGGTAACCTCATTAGGCACAAGTAATACTTATGAGAAGAAGAAAGTCATCTAGTATAAAGCTCATCATACATTATTCAAAAGGAGCATTTGCAGGATGAGGATGATGAAGATCTTCCGTTGGAATCTTCATTGGATAGACCATTATTTCTTACGTTAATAGTTCATGGTTTTACTATCTCAATATTCAGATTTTCCTTAGTCCTCTCCATCGAAATAGTAGTATCACTTGTTTTTAAGCCCCTGAGCTGTATTTTCAGTCTGGACTATTTCTCTATGTAAGAAGCAGTCTTGTGCATCTGCTACTATGTTGTGTTCCTTGGGTTCTTCATTTCAATTTGCTTCTATTTGCGGTGCTTTCTTTTTATAACAAATTTTCAGGATTATATTTAAAGTTATATCTCAGCTTGGTAGTCTCATTGGCTTGTATTTTGTGTTCATAGTTTAGCATATATCTTTGACTTGGCTGCTCTCTTTACAAAATTGATTTCTGAAATGTACTTTAAAAGGTAAAAAAAAAAACTTTTTTTCTCTCTTGAATTGATAAATGGTTTTGTCATAGCAGCATATGCGAGGACACTGAACACTGGTTATTGATGTCTAATATTGCAAAAAAATTCATCAAGAATGGGGTAAAGCTTCATCCACGTGCTTATGACATATGGATTTCTTCCGCAGCCAAATTAGGTAAATATTTCTTACTTTAGAGATGGAGCAATTGTCGATGTTGGTTACATGTTATGTAGTGTTTTTTACATTTTCCTCTTAGAATATGTAATCTCTTATCAGAATTTTTGGGTTTGTCTTATTAAAACTAGTGCATGAAGCTAACTTTTCTATATTGCTTGTTTTCTTTTCTGACTACTGGGACCTGAAGGAAAAGGATTTTCATATTTCTTGTTATTAATTGCGAGTGCAAAGTCTAGGCGTTTAGCTGCTGTCTTTTAAAGTTCCCATTACAATAGAGTTTCATCTCAAGTTCTTTTGGTGCATATTCTAATCCAATGACCCGTCTATCATTTATGTGCCTCTAGTTAAATTGGCCATTGATACTGTCAGGTTCTTCAAAATTTTATCGTGAGTCAACAAGTGAATGAACAATGTGGCGTTGGAATTCACAAAGAGATAGTAGATCTATGGTAAACACTTAAACAAACCTTGACTCAGACAAGTAAAACACAACATATTTATATAAGAACAGTGTAGTGTTGAAATTCACAAAGAAATAGTGGATATATGGTATTGGTGAGAAATTCAGCAGACCCTGGCCCAGACAAGTAAAACACAACCGATTTATGTGAGCAGTCCATGTTGATCACAAAAGAGATGAGCACATAACAGAGTGCTCTCAAGAGGACTAATTGAGCTTAAGAGAGAAATCTGACAAAGATAAATTGCTGCATAATCCAGACGTGCAAGCATTCAATAGAGGTGCACTATGGAGAAGAAATATGAAGTTTGTAGTCAAAAGAATCAATCACTTATAACTCCAGGATGATACAACAGACTCACGAGTCATAAGTTGTGTAACACAAATTGAGCTTGTGGTGCCTTCCCCTAAATGGGGTTATGGACCCACATAGGTTGGCGTTAGCTCTTGGAATAATATAAAAAATGTCGACTAGGTCGGCTGTTAAACCATAATACAACAGACTCACGAGTCATAAGTTGTGTAACACAAATTGAGCTTGTGGTGCCTTCCCCTAAATGGGGTTATGGACCCACATAGGTTGGCGTTAGGTCTTGGAATAATATAAAAAATGTCGACTAGGTCGGCTGTTAAACCATAATCTGGTAATGCGTAATGAGGGAGCTTAACCATATTGTCAAATAACAGTACGTGAAGATTGCCGTCATTTCAACATGTAGGCTATGGCCCATTACATGTAGTCTTAGAAGCAGTCATTTATATTGCACTGATAATTAGTGAATCTATAAATGGAAGATTGGGAGTTATGAAATAATTCAACCAAGTAAACATATGCTATTTGTATGTCAGTTCTTGTTAAGATTATTGTTAATGTAATAACATAATTAGAATGGCAGTTATTTAGACGAAGTGCTAGACGAAAAGAAATTTTCAAGGTCTTTAAAAGTAAAAGGAGATAAATAGTACAAATATTTCAGTTATGACATTTCTTTCATCCATGTGTTTCGAGAACAAAACATGGACGCGGATGCCCTGTCCAAGATTGGGATCCCTCTCTGCCCTGGTAGAATGTTTTTTGAACTTTTGATAGATAGTTACATTCATAATTTGGGCTCTTTTGAATTCTGAAAGTCCTGTTGGATATTCTCTGGCCTGTTTTGTGATCGAGAATAGTCCCTGAGAATAGAATTGGAGAACTGGAGGTACATTATTCGACAACTTGTGGAATTTGTTGCTTGTCTATTAGTTGCTGTGCATTCTTTTGCCAGTTCGTTAAAGATATAATCTCAACTATGGAAATGCAAAAGACAGAAGTATCACTCCTTGATCAAGAGATGCTGTTTGATACCGGATCCGTCCACCCTGGGAAATGGATCTGCGGATCCGCGAATCCCTGGATCGGACACTGATTCGGATCCTGATTCACCTGGATTCGCTTAGGATAATCCGCTGCAGAACAGATCTTTAGCTAGTGAAACGTACCCTGGCAGCGCCCTAACCCCCGACGGCTGTTTGCTGGAAGCTGACAATGTATCACCTCTGTAAATGCATGAATGAGTGACAGAATGTGCAGCTAAAACGAGAGAATTCATAAGAGTATGAGAGAGATAATGCATGAAAGTGATGGCGGAGATGACCACGGGCCGTTGTTAGTGATATGGTTGTTTTCATTATAACTTTATAAGGATGTTATATTTTATTTACATTATTTTAAAAATATTACAACTTTATAAGGTAATTATATATATTGTATATAGATTACAGGTAAATTATTCAAAATATATGGAATATGGAATCTGTTATTTTATTATTGTTTATATATATTATAAATTAGTTATTTAAAATATATTAAATTTTGTAGATGAATTGTCTTTCCGGTTAATCCGCATCCAACTATATCAAATTTGGTTAGGTCCATGTTTTAAAAGGTTTATAGATTATACGTCATAATTAAGCTTTATTATTATAATTTTTTATTTAATTTATATAAAGTAATCGTGTATTAGCTCAATATTATTTATTGTTTAATTATTTCTATGATTAGATTTAATTTTCATAAATTAATTAATGTATTATAAATTGCATTGTGGAGTTTGAAATAGATAAGGTGAAATTCAAATACAATGCGATAGCGAAACTATATATATATGAAATGAAATGATATGATATTTTAAGGTCTACGAGACTAAAAATAGTTTATGAAATCATTAGTTCTCTGTTTTTCGCTTTTTGCAATTCAGTCTTTTTCCAATTCCAATTGATGATGCGTTGACCCAACTTTCTATCAATCTCCTTGCTAAAAAGACAATGCCAATAAACTAATGCTAACTCGTTCTCATAACTTTCTTTGATGTCTTTGAATGCATCACATTCCAAAATGAAAATGTTTTTCCAATTCCACAGCTCCAGGCGTGCAAAATGTGCACACCCTTTCTTCCCAAGCTTCTTTAAGCCTTTTCCACTGTCATGTTTCACACCGAAGTTGATGTGAGTTGGTTCTTAATTGAGCGATAAGAACCTTTTCCCTCCACGAAATGCTAGCTCCAATGAACTCTTTTTGTTGTAAATCACACGTAGGGTTGAATTCCTCAATGTAATATTTCTTCTTTCTACCCAACTCTTTTCCCCATCCCTTTTTACGAAACTTTTCCATAACAAAATCCTTTAGCTCCTTGCTATTTGTGGGACAAGCATTGAGGTGGATATCCCATTTTTGCATCCATGTGTAGTTTTGTTTCATCCATGTTTTCTTTCTTTAACTGATGGCTTCATTGAAGATAACATTAGGCCATGTACCTACTCTCATTTGTTCAATTCTTTTTAGGTATCTTATGAGCTGCACCATAGCAATTGCTTCAATGGAAGTTGCTCTTGTTTCACTGAACATTATCTCATAAAGTACCAAACTTTTTATTTTGAACTTGCTCATGTTCAAGCTTTTTTGGATTTTCTCAATTTGTTTCCATTTTGAGACATTATCTCATAAGGTACCAAACTTTTTATTTTGAACTTGCTCATGCTCAAGCGTTTTTGGATTTTCTCAATTTGTTTCCATTTTGAGACGGGAGTGCTGCTAGCCCACAATTCACACCTATATAGCATCACTAGACAAACTAGGAATCCAAAAAGCACTTTAATCGTTTTTCAATCTCATAATTATGCTTCTCTACATTTGTTTTGAAGAGCATATAATGCTTTCCAACTCCTAAAAGTCTCTTCTTTTTGCAGTCCTACCAATTGAGTTTGTTGTTGAAATCAACCCCAAGGAACTTGTACTCTTTTACTTTTGCAAGAATGTTGTTTTCAAAGAAGAAAGTATATTGGCTTTGCTTCTTTTTATTAGGAAAAATCATTATTTTGGTCTTGCTAGTATTGACTTGCATCCCCACTGCTCTACAAAAATGCTCAAGGGCATATAAGTGCATTTGCAATCCATGGGCCGATTTAGAAATTAATACAATATCATTAGCATATAAAAGAAGCTTTATCACAAAGCCCCCAACTGAACACCATCTCCAACTTGTAGATTTAGCCGCTCTTCCAATTTATCAATAGATAGACCAAAAAGAGTGGGCAATAGAGGGCAACCTTGCTTGACCCCAATGTCACTTCTAAAGCTTTCTGAAATAGCTACTGAGGTTCTAATTTTGACTTTCACTTCTTCATAAAGTCTATGGACAATGACTCTATAATGCACAAGTATTTCAAGTTTTTCCATTCTACGCCACAACTTATCCCTAGGGACTGTGTCAAATGTTCTTTTGAAGTCAACAAAGCAACAAAATACCTCTTCTTTGTCCTCCCAAACCTTTTCAACAATGTGTCTCAATGTGATGCCATGATCCACTGTAGAATGTTTCGGCCTAAAACCCGCTTGTCCTCTTGCCCTCTTTTCTTTTACTTCTACTCACTTGCTAATTGTGTCTTCTACCATGCTACCGAAAAGCTTTGCAAACAAAGGATTGATCATAATTGTTCTATAGTTGGATGGATTATTAATGTCTCCACTTTGAAAAAAGGGTATTGCTAGGCTAGTTGTCCAGTGTTTTGGGAATCCTTGCTTAATGATGTTGTTGAATATTTTCTTGATGTGTGGTGCAAGAGCGTTCATTCCCCATTTTAGATACTCTGCTTGAAATTCAACCAAGTCCTTTGCCTTTCTTGTTTTTCACTTCTTAATTCCATTCTCCACCACCTGTAATGTGAAGAGCTTTAAATTTGTGTTAATCATAGAAGGACTCTGCTTCAAATTCTTTCTTATAGAGTCTATTACACCTTCCATATCTTTACTATATTATTCACCTTATATAAATTAATTAATTTTAAAATTAAGATATTTTTAAACATATAAAGTTTAAATATATTAAATATTATATTCTTTTTCACATAATAATATTTAAAATACATATAATAAACATTTATATTATACACCATATATATATATATAAATAACCACTTCAATAGTCACGCTAAAAACACATATTTTAAATTAACATATTAATGAATGTGAACAATATAAAAATATACTTCTCTGTATGTTCACAGTATTGTTTGGCCCAATCAATTGATGTACGAATTGATGGCCAGGTAGTTTTGTATGCTCCCCGATAAAGGAATCCATCCGTCCGTGGAATAACGAAGAAATAAGTGGTTATTTATTTATGCCCCGTAGACTTAGCTGTATGGGAACTGGAAGATCCGCCATTTTTTCTACATTCTCTCTCTCTCTTCTCCTGGGGATGGGCATGGGCATTGGCATTGGCGTATTCTTGTTCCTATCCACCGCTTCCTATATCTTCTCTGGATAGTTAGAGGGCCTTAAGAAAGATAACAACCGCAGACTATTGGAAGCCGGGGAGATCATTTTCTTTCTATTTTGGATAATCTATATTTCTGTTTAACCTCGATACACTGGAGAGCGCAAGGCTCCAACTCTAAGCAACTGCCAGCGACGGGTTGTGCCCACGGTCTCCAACAAAAAAATGGACTCTGACCTTTTCCGACTTCTCCCAGTGAAAAAAAAACGCGATTCCGTTCCCCTCTTTTACCTTTAGCGGGTGGATCCAGATCCAAAAAAATTTACAACCTCCAGAAACATTTCTAAAACAGGATCCAGCGTTTCCAAAATTCTGATACGGATAAAAAAACGTTTCCATGGCGCGGATCGTACCCGTTTCCATTTCAGAAACGGGGACAATTCTAAAGACGTTTCCGGTAATTTAAGTCATATGTTAGTTATTATTTATAAGTATTATACTTTAACTATTAAGTATTATATGTTTTTCCATGAAATTCATGGACATGAAACCTGGAAATTTAATTTTATGGTTGTTGATGATGGTAATCACAGTAAGTTTGAAGACATTGATTACAAACATATAAACTTTGCACGTAAGCAACCAGCCCTAAGGACTTGGTACCACTTGCAAATCATATCATTCAAGCACTCAAGCTTACCCATTAAACCATAATATCAAATATTATAATATAAAATAAATTATATATTTTAAATTTTTTATAGAATTCTATTTAAAAAATAATCATAAAAATATATTTATATTGATTGTTGTTGTTTCCTTGTGGTATATGAATCTTGGCTTTTCAAAAATTGAGCGACTCCAGATTTGGATCCAAATCTGAATCCATATCTAAACACTGGCAACTCAGAATTCAGCCATAAAGAATAGTAGAACAATGGAAAGAGAGACAATGCACAAAAGAGAGAAGATTTACCTTGTGGGAAACTCACAAAAGGAAAAATCCTAGCAATCTTTTTTGATAGAGAAATTTTTTTTGTTCAATGAGAGACACACCTAGATCTATGGTCAAACTTGGTCTTCCTCTCCAAGTCAAGCTTCCCAATCTAATCCAGCAATTTGCTTTACTATTTGCCCAAAAATTCAGCCTTCTGCGTCAGTGTCAGAAACTCGGCTTTCTGCGGCTTCTAACGGCTTCTTCAGAAACTCAGCTTTTTGTGGCTTCTTCAGAAACTCAGCCTTTTGCAGCTTCTTCAGAAACTCAGCTTTTTGTGGCTTCTTCAGAAACTCAGCCTTTTGCAGCTTCTTCAGAAACTCAGCTTTCTACAACAAAAACTGCCCAGAAAATCAGCAAACCAAAAAAAGAGAGAAACTATCCACACGTGCGAGCTAAAGAAGAGAGATAAGAGATTTCAGTCTTCTTTTCATCCTTCTTATCCTTCTCTTGGTTGAGAAGAGACTATCTTGTGTGTAAGAATGTGAATGCCCAATTGGAGGAGGTAGAGCTGCCTTTATATAGTAGTCTATCTTGGGTGAATGGATGCGTCTCTTGACCAGGGCTGACTTGACTTGGAGGGTATCCGACTTGTCACTTTTGGAGCCAAAATTTACATTTCAAAAATACAAATTTTCAACTTTAAAAAGTCACAGTGAGACTTTGACTCAAAATAAATTTTCCTTTGACTCAAGCATTTATAAATATGCTTTACAATGATAAATGTAATTACATCAAGTGACCAAATGTACATTATGAAGACCGAACATAGTTACAAATTCAACAGAGGACACCCAAAAGCACCCTTTTGGGGAAATGTTTTCCCAAGCGTCCCCCATCGTGTCCCCATGGAACACTGGCTTTAATTGCTCAGTGCAGGCTTACCATCTCTCTCCCTCCTATTTCTCTAAATAAGCCTAATCATAGCAGCACTGTTATCCAGATTAATGGAACATTTCTGTGTGTATCAGTTCACTATAAACAAAAGTGTAAAAAATGATCTTTCTTCCTAGTAGTAATTCTGAATAAGAATTTTTTGCTATCCGAGTTTGGCTCAAGACCAAGTAGAATATTTACAAGGCTTCCAGTTGTTGGTCAATCTCAAATGTAATTGCTCGCTTAATGAAGCTAACCATCTTTCTTCCTCCTATGTCTCTAAATAAACCCAATCATGGCATCCCTCATTATATCCGGATAAATAAACATTTCTGTTTGTGTATAGATTGTATCGGTTCACTATAAATGAAAGAGTAAAAATGATCATACTTTCTAAATAGCAATTCTAAATAGTATCTTTTGCTGTTCCAGAATAGCTTATAAAACTTCAACGCGCATATGTAGGCAGTAATATTTTTCAACCCTGATTGTCACTGCAGGGAATACTCAACAGGTTTGGAAAATACAGGAACTGAGGTTGCTGTTTGGGTTGCAGCATACAATTCCAAGTGCATTCTCTTGTGCCAAGGTGAAGGTTCCTGTTCCAATTATTGCGTGCACTTTAACGAGTATAGACTCTAGAGTATTCACAGATATATTGCAAGGTTGAAAAGGGGGAGGTGATATAGAATTGTTATGCTCTGCAGGCCTATCTGTTGAAGTGGCAACCTCAGGAAGCAGCTGAAGTCATTCTTGAACTCAATCAGGTAATATCATATTATCAATACGATTTGTATTGGATTTAGACATACAGATGAGAAAATGTGTAAATGCTGCTATCCCTGACTTGTCATAGGAGGATCTCTCGGATTCCAAGAAGAAGTGGGTTTATGAAGAACTACAATCCCTAGTGGACGAGTGGCCTGCGGAGGTGATTGCTAGGAGAGATAAAGGTCGTAGGAAGGTAAACTCAAATGTATTGTGATTTGCAGAATGAATCCTCTCTTATTCACTTTATATCGCTATATTCATCATTTATTATGAAGTTTTTTCTTGTTTACAGGCCCTTGCTACCGAGTTGAAAGATTGTATCAGTATGATGTTCAACTATCTTCTTAATAAGGGCATAAATGTTTCACTGGATGTTGAAGAGAGGTATTGCTCAAAAAGCACTAGGAGCATGGATGAAATTATACTGAGCTGAACAATGAGTCTTTGCAGGCCATGATATCAAACTCTGTCAAGATAGGTGCAAAACAAGTGAAGGTAAGTATTTAAGCTTTCATGTTCAAAGAACCGGTATAATTTTTTTTCCTGATCAGATCTCTATGAGTTTGAAAAATATTTCAGGGCACATATCAATCTGAGCATCAGTTATGTTCTGTTTGTAACATTCTAGACCACTGTACAATGAACATCCTTATAAAACAATTTATACTGGTGCCTTGAACATGCTATCCCTATAAGGAAATCAACCGCATATTTCCAAAATGCCGTGGTCACGTGCTATTCTTTGGGTTCGTCTTAAAATTGAATCCCGTATTTATTAAAACCTATTAGTGCTAGAAAAAAGCTATTAGTGGTGCTTGCCCAATTTTTTTTATTGGGTGCTATTCTATATTTGTTGTTAAAGATAAATATTGTGCTTTCTTATTCTTATAGAATAGACTTTTCAAGGGATTCACCCACTGGCTTCACATGCTACAATCGTTGGTGTAACACTTTACAAAGGAAAATTTGAGAGAAAATGTACTCTGTGAAGGGAATATGTATTTCAAATACAGAGGCTTCAGGGACATTGCTGTGGCATTTACATATGATATTATCATTAAACATGTTCAAGAAAATCACGATTCAAAGTAAATTTGGCAAAATTTAGGATTCAGAGTTATGTTGTTGTAGTATACATGACCTTGATGGTTTTAAAATCAGTAGTTTTCTCTATCTGACTTATAAGCAATGCAAGTTATCCGTTCCAACATGATTCAGAAGGAAAAGTAGTTATTTGAAAAATCAACAAATTGGATGTATTTGGGTCTTTGAAGATGACAAAATCAATTGATGTTTATGTTTCTATTGGGTTTAAATTGATAACCTTGGCATGGAATTTTTATATCTTTTATTATTGGGTTTAAATTGATAACCTTAGCGAATTTTTATAGATATTTTTTTATTGTTAGATCATAATTGTATGTCATTTATTGGTAGCTAGTTTAGTTTGTGGTTCCTAGGCCATTTTATAACTATTTAAAGTTTGTGAATCCAAATTTATCTCCACTAGATAACTATTTTGTATTTCATATATATATGAATGATAAAATCATGTCCTTCATGATGTGTTTCCATTATACAATTTGTGTTTACTTGTTTCTTCACCAAATGAATATTGATGAAAATCAATGTTATTTTTCATCTTCTGTTAATTTTAGGTATGTTCTATGCTTAGAGCAATTTATTTCAATTTTCACAGTTAGCTCAATATCTTTTCCAGATTAGCAATCACATCAGCATAATAGTAAATTGCAGATAGAACATAAACATAAATCATAGAAGACAAGCCAAGACAAGAGGGCACAAGATGTGGTGCTAGCCAGGGACAAGACCCAATGTGGGGAAACCCTTGATCAATTCTTCTTGTATGTTCTTCAATAGTTCAGCAGAGAGAGAGAGATAGTACATATACAATAGAAGTCAACACTTTGACTTATCTAAATAAGAGCATAGATCATCTCTAAGAAGATGATACATGAGGTAGTTGAACTCCGTTGAAGACATGCTGCTTCAACTGATTCTCCAAAGTAACTTCATCACTTATCATCGTGATGCACCTCACTGTGTTGCACCATGTTGCACCCGTCATCACTATGCCGCTACTCATCATGCTTCATTAATCATGACTATACCCATCACTGTACTGTTGCACTATGCTGAGCTCTTCATTACATTATGTTGCACCCAAATTCATGCTGCAATACCTCATCATCCTGGTGCTGCAATACATTTTGGTTGCTGCTATATGTCCATCATTACCATGTTGTCCCATTGCAACACGAATGTCTAGCAACACTGATCTACGCCATGCTTATGAATTGCTACTCCTATGTGCACTATGTTGCCCTGTACAACGTGTACTCACACTGTACATCATGTACTCATTGCTACTAAACAAATTGATCCAAAACAGGTGAAATCTTTGACCCAACACACGACACAACTGCTGCTCCAAGTTTGTTGTATTGTTGTTAGTGATAGTGACTGGTTAGGGCACCTCAGACTGCTGTAACAACCCTCAAACAATCACCCAAACAACCCCTAATCTCTGCGGTCTACCCTAGTGTGAACCCTCTGCCTCCACGTTGAAGATCAGGGCACAACATAACCCCAAAATAGCCCACGCTATCCCTTGCTATGGTGGTATGGCTTGCGGCCTACCACACAACCTTGTTGTAGCTTACGACCCCTTCAAACAGAGTTTCTAGCCCACACATCAAACCCAAAACAACCCTCCTCTGCCTCGGCCCTTTAGGAAGGTACCTCGACCCTCCTAACAACAACTCAGCCTTCACAAATGACCCCGAAACGACCTCAAAAACCCACATTGTTCTGTCCCTCTTTGCTGCGGCTAAAACAAAGGATGTTTTGGGTGGCTATATCATGAACAACGTTTAGGGCAGCTTTGATATGGACAACGTATAGACTTGTGTCTACCATAAGAGTTTCCCTCCATGTAGGCTACCATATTAGGATGTAAAGCCTTCTCTTCATTGTCTGCATCTAGATCTAGGGCATGCCTTTTCCATGACAATGCTGAGCTAGGGCATCCTCTCCTTAGGGCTGCGTAGTTTCTTAGGATCTCTTCCTCCCACGAAAAACCCAAAGACAAGTGGAGAGGAAGAGATCACAAGAAGTGTGTGCTCAAATGACTATCAAGTCACCTCCTTTTATACTAAAATGTTGAGCACATGTTGGGGTTATTTGGTTGTAGGCCGACCTTGACGAATTGTCCCATAACAAAAATAAATTCATATTTCCATGAATATTATCAGAATCAGATGATCTTTAGATCAATCCTACACCTCTCGATGAGAGGGATCCAAGAAAAATATCAGCTGCTATAAATAAGATGACCCACATGGAGTTTGGCTGTAGTTGCCAATTTTAACACTCCCTCTCAACATGGGAGAACTCCATCTGCTGATCCATCTGCCAGACTATACTATCTCTGCCATCAGTGCCCTGTCTTGCACTACTCTGCACTGCTGTGCTGTGTTGTGGTCTGCTCTGCTTTGCTGAACCATGAAGAAGAAGAATTGATCGAGAATGTCTCATACCATTCTCTACTCAACCGAAGTCAGTCCCATTTGAAGAGATTGTGTCATACCACTCTTACTGATCCCATATCAGTTCCAAAAGAGAGTGAGTTATGTCACTCTTACTGACCCAAAGTCAGTTTCATTGATCCTAGATTAATATCACAAGAGTGTCTCAAACCACTCATACTGACCCGAAGCCAATTTCATTGATCCCAGATCAATATCAAAAGATAGTGTCTTAAATCACTCACATAGACCCGAAGTCAGTTTCATTGTTCCCAGATCAATATTAAGAGAGTGTCTCAAATCACTCATACTGATCCCAGATTAATTCCAACAGAGAGTGAGCTATATCACTCTTACTGACCGGAAGTCAGTTCCAATTGATCCCAAATCAATGTCGGTCATCCTAGCATAGGGAGTACGGTAGATACATGATGCGTCCAACAGTACTACTATGGTCCCCAACCTCATTTCCCTACTCATTGGCCAAATGAGAGGTACTTCCCATGAGTCCCACACTGCATGGGTAGGATGCCTCGATAGGAGAACCACTCATCCTGTCCATAAGTCGCCACGGGGTATCACAGGGGAAGGTTGAACCATTCACCCTGTACACAACGTACCATTAGGGGGGGTGAGTCGCCCTATGGTCGCTTGTTGCTCCAAGAAGTACCCCAAGCCCCTCGGAGCTCCCAGAGCTCAATGCATGCATCATATAGGACCTTCATAAGAGGGTCTCTCAACGACTCCAAGTCGTTCTGGAAAGTCACAAATTTGACCTTTCCTTGGGGCTTTGACAGAATGTCTGCGACCTACACATCAGTCCCAATGCGATGAAGCCTTCTTGCTCATCGATGTACCATATCCTAGATAAAGTGGTACTTGATGTCTATATGCTTAGAGCGATCATAACACATGAGATTCCTCAATAGTCGAATCCCCCTCTGGTTGTCACAGAGGATCACGGTGGTGTCCATAATGTGTCAAACAACTCACTGAAGACCTTCCTCAACCAGGCAACTTCACACAAGGTCATACTCATAACTATGTATTTGGTCTCAGCAGTGCTCAAAGCAACTGTCTTCTGCTTCCTGCTTATCCAGGATATCGTAGCAGAACCCAAAGAAAACTAGCACTCAGAAGTGCTCTTGTGATGCTCCACGCTCCCTGCCTAGTCAACATTCAAATAAGCATGCAGCTTCACATTTCCGACAGTGTATCTCAATCCATGAGAGATTGTGCCCTGAAGATATCTCAGAAGATTCTTGGCACCAATCCAATGAGGCTCAACCAAATATGAGCCCAACATGCTAAATGCAAAACATATATCCGGATGGAAGTTCACCAAGAACATCAATGCGAATGAGCTTATGAAACTGAAAGGCATTTCCCAAATCTAGTCTGTCATTATTACCACATAACGCCTGAAAGTTAAGTTCCATCGAGGTAGTCATGGGCTTGTAGTTCACCATTCCAAATCCGGAATCCAACTCCCTCTTACTTTTGCAAATGAGAGGGTCTGCACTTGTCAGAGAGAGGTCATCCTCAGAAGGTGCCAATATGAGAGGTCTATCATCCACAACCTTCAAGCAATGGTTTGGATTGGCTTCACTCCTTGTGAATCTCAGCTTCATCAGACAGCTATCAACCCTCTCATATTAAGCCCAGGGTGTTTTGCTTCAAGCCATAGAGGGCTTTCTTCCACCTGTATACATGAGATTCCCGATCATGAATCTCAAACCCCTCATGTTGTTCCAAACCTGTGGGCCTGTTATAGGAGGGGAATGGTCCTCTTGTAAGATTTTCCTTCGGTACATCTCAAACGTGTACTTTCATGCTCTTCATGAATTCAAGCATCCCTGTCACCATACGACTCACATCGGGTAGGGCCCCATAATAAGTAGACCTCTGGTGCTATAGATGAGATGTGTCAACTAACATGGTGCCTAATGGACCATTCTGCAACTTGATACAAATTGCCAACCCTAAACCCATGAGTAAAAAGCATCTTTGAAAATTCCATTTTCAAACACGTAACTTTCCATCGATGAATGCCACCATGAAACCTTTGACTTCCATTGTCGAAATGGACACCAGGTTCTTCTTTTGATCATGTACATAAAGAACTTTTAAATGAATCGAGTTACCCTTATTCATTCGAGGGGTAACATTCCCTACACCCTTTCCGGGATAGGTGGCATTGACTCCAAGTATAATCCCACGATTGTTTCCATCTTACCAAATTAGAGAGAGCACCCTTATATCCGATGAAGTGCCTTGAAGCACTACAATCAATAAGCTAGATTCCCAAAGAGTTTGGAGGAGAGGGCCAATATAAGATAATGCTAATTTATCTTATCAGAAACAACATTTGATTCTTCATATCAGGGGTTCCTTGCTTTCCTTGAAGAGTCTGTTATTTCCTTGATGACTTGCATTACCTGTCATTCCTCCAATCATTGAAGATGTCCTTGGAATGATTGTTATCATTATCAAGTGATGTGTCCCTACCATTTGGACACTCCTTCGCATAATGGCCAAACTTATTACAACCAAGGCATCAAACTTTCCTTCCACCCTTAGATCCAGACTTCCCCCATTGAAGTGGTCTTTAGGTAGGCCATCAGAAGCTTCCGCTGCACCATTCTGATAATATTGTCTACTTCGACTTCACCCTTGGTGAATTTGAAGAGGGATGAGGAACCCATTGAGCCTTTTGTCCTTTCCCAACTGTCTTCGATGATTTCTATTTCACTCTTACTTGGGCTTTGTCTTCACCTCAGCACTGATACAATGCTAATTTTAGGTATGTTCTATGCTTAGAGCAATTTATTTCAATTTTCACAGCTAGCTCAATATCTTTTTCAGATTAGCAATCACATTAGCATAATAGTAAATTGCAAATAGAACATAAACATAAATCGTAGAAGACAAGCCAAGACAAGAGGACACAAGATGTGGCACTAGCCAGGGACAAATCCCAATGTGGGGAAACCCTTGACCAATTATTCTTATATGTCCTTCAATAGTTCAACAGAGAGAGAGAAAGAGATAGTACTTATACAACAAAAGTCAACATTTTGACTTATCTAAATAAGAGCATAGATCATCTCTAAGAAGATGATACATGAGGTAGCTGAACTCAGTGGAAGACATGCTGCTTCAACTGATTGTCCAAGGTGAATCCATCACCTATCATTGTGATGCACCTCATCATCATGCTGCACCTCACTGTGTTGCACCATGCTGCACTTGTCATCACTATGCTACTTCTCATTATGCTTCATTAATCATGACTTTACCCATCACTGTATTGTTACACTATGCTGAGCTCTTCATTGCATTATGCTGCACCCAAATGCATGCTGCAATACGTCATCATCCTGGTGCTGCAATACATTCTTGATGCTGTTATATGTCCATCGTTACCATGTTGTCCCATTGCTGCACCAATGACCAACAACACTGATCTACACCATGCGTTTGCATTACTGCTCCTATGTGCACTATGGTGCACTGTACAACATGTACTCACACTTTACATCATGTACCCATTGTTGCACAATAAATTGATCCAAAACAAGTCAAATCTTTGACCCAACAAATGACACAACTGCTACTCCAAGTCTGTTGTACTGCTGATGTGATAGTGACTGGTTAGGGCACCTCAAATTGCTGTAACAACCCTCAAATAGTCACCCAAACAACCCTTAATCTCTGCGGCCTACCCTAGTGTGAACCCTCTGCCTCCACGTTGAAGATTAGGGCACAACATAACCGAAAAACAACCCATGCTATCCCTTGCTGTGGTGGTATGGCCTGTGACCTACCACACAACCTTGTTGTAGCTTACGACCCCTTCAAACAGAGTTTCTAGCCCAAACATCAAACCCAAAACAATCCTCCTCTGCCTCGGCCCTCTAGGAAGGTACCTCGATCCTCCTAACAACGACTCGGCCTTCACAAATGACCCTGAAACAACCTCAAAACCCACGTTGTTCTGTCCCTCTTTGCTACGACTAAAATAGAGAATGTTTAGGGTGGCTATGTCATGAACAACGCTTAGGGCAGCTTTGATATGGACAACGTATAGACTTGTGTCTACCATAAGAGTTGCCCTCCATGTAGGCTACCATATTAGGATGTAAAGCCTTCTCTTCATTGCTTGCATCTAGATCTAGGGCATGCCTTTTCCATGACATCATTGAGCTAGGGCATCCTCTCCTTAGGGTTGCATAGTTTCTTATGATTTCTTCCTCCCACCAAAAACCCAAACAAGTGGAGAGGAAGAGATCACAAGAAGTGTGTGTTCAAATGACTATCAAGTCACCTCCTTTTATACTAAAACATTGAACACATGTGGGGGTTATTTGGTTGCTGGCCGACCTTGATGAATTGTCCCATAACACAAATAACTTAATATCTCCATGAATACTTGTAAGAATCGGATGATCTTTAGATCAATCCTACACCTCCCGATGAGAGAGATCCAAGAAAAATATCAGCTACCATAAATAAGATGACCCACATGGAGTTTGGCCCTAGTTGCCAAATTCAACATCTTCATTATGTATAATCTTTTCTATCCAATGAAATCATATCTCACATTTTAGAAATACGAAAATGGCATTGAAATGGGCAAAACAATACTACAATACTAATCATAGTGAAAGAAACAAGTAAACTAGAAACAATCAAACAATCAATTAGTCTTAATTAGAAGTCATAATGGGATGCAAGAAGAATTCAACAAAAAAATATTTTGAAAATTTCCATTTTAAGAGTTTGTATTTGGCAATTTTTAATAGTAGGATATTTGAAGATTTTGACATTCCTTCTACAATTTTTATGTATTTAAATTATCATGTGCAACATTCCCATGGAACTTTATATTGCATTGAATTTTAATTTTTTTATCTGTTACAATGGGAATATAAATAGGATGTATCTTTGCTCATATGGTATCCATTTTTTAGATGTTAATACTATTATGTTTGATGCTGAGAGGTCTAGTGGGGTTTATTTAGTTGCTGGCCGACCTTGACGAATTGTCCCATAACACAAATAAATTAATATCTCTGTGAATACTTATTGGAATCGGATGATCTTTAGATGAATCCTACACCTCTCGATGAGAGGGATCCAAGAAAAATATCAGCTGCCATAAATAAGATGACCCACATGGAGTTTGGCCCTAGTTGCTAAATTTAACATTTTCATTATGTATAATCTTTTCTATCCAATGAAATCATATCTCACATTTTAGAAATACGAAAATGTCATTAAAATGGGCAAAAACAATACTACAATACTAACCATAGTGAAAGAAATAAGTAAACTAGAAACAATCAAACAATCAACTAGTCTTAATTAGAAGTCATAATGGGATGCAAGAAGAATGCAACAAAAAAATATTTTTAACTTTTCCACTTTAAGAGTTTGTATTTGGCAATTTTTAGTAGTAGGATATTTGACGATTTTGACATTCCTTCTACAACTTTTATGTATTTAAATTATCATGTGCAACATTCCCATGGAACTTTATATTGCATTGAATTTATTTTTATCTATTACAATGGGAATATAAATATAATGTATCTTTGTTCATATGGTATCCATTTTTTAGATGTTAATACTATTATGTTTGATGCTGAGAGGTCTAATGGAACTTAGGCAAACGAACATGGGACAAACGATGTGAATATGAATAGCGAAGATGAGATCATACACCATACAAATTACAAACAAAATATTATTTCATACTTTTGTGAGAGTATATTCATGTAGTTTATGAACATGAAGAAGATATGGATCGAGACATTGCAGACTACGGTATTCAACTAGAGAATTTGACATAGGCTGCAAAAGAAACCCTTTCTATGGTAGTTGATAAAGAGAAGTGCTATAAATTGATTGTTTAAATGATTTATAATTTGAAATCAAGATATGGATCAAACAATAACTTTATAGCTTTTGTTAAGGTATAAATGTGGTGTACTATAGTAAAGTGTGTTTAACAAGTTCTTAAATCTCGACTCAACATGCTAATTATGAGTTAGTAACTAATGCTATTTTAGTAAGATAAATTGTTGCCATTGGACAGTGTATTTGCTTGTACGTGTAAAAATGAGTGTTCTTTATAGAGTATATCATGTATGCCGAAAAGATTATATCATAAACACATAATGACATAAATATATGTACATTTGTTCAAATTGCAAAATAATTTGCATGTAAAAAATAAGATTGGACAAGATGTGTTGTGCATTCTTGCATATTCTAAGATAATTAGGCACATAGAGAATACACAATCTATATAAAATTGTACATGATCTATGAGGTATAAAACTTGGGTTAATTATGGATGAGTGATTCCATTTTTTTTTTACCCATTATTCTAAATTAGAATGCCCCTCCTTTGATGGATGCACAATAAAAAGCATTTCATAGTCTCTTATTCTACCTAGAAAGCATCGAGTTAGAGTTGTGGATGTTTATTTGTCATTATCGGTAGAAGAGATGTTTCATGACATATACATGAAATGTTATTTATGATCAACATTTCCTCCTTAATCCTATTCATAATAAAAAATTAATGTCTATTTTTTAGTTTTCTTGGATTTTGTGGTTTAGGATCAAGGAGAAAAGGATTATTCACTTGTCCATGTTGTGGTGAGGAAATTTCTTCAAAGCATTACAAAAATTTGCATGTGTCTATGAAGGAAAAAACTCCTTTTTACAGACATGCCATCATTTCCATCAATGAAGAAAGCTTTTAATAAACATGTCAAGGTAAGCTCCCCTCTTCTTATCATAAAACCAAGATTGGTCAAAGAAGATTGAATCTTACATTGAATCAAGATGGGAGGTTATGTTCAATAGAGATCTAAGATGTTAATTAACAGTGATTTAGATGACTTCAAAATCACCCTTGTTCACTTGCCAAATTGCATGAATAAGGCTTCCAAATTCTATGGTATCCCTTATTGGAAAGAACATGAAGTAACATATTGGATCCAGTGCATGACTTCAAGAATATTTAGATTCTCTTTGGAAACATATATCTTCCACTAAGAAGAATATATATGCATCTAGAAGAGATTTCATCATATTGGAGACATAAATATCTAGAAGAAAAAGAAGCAATTAATGTTGGAAACAAAAATATAATTTTGTTGCACCATCAGTATTGTTAAAAGACGACTTAGAGCTTGTGAAGAAAATGATTCATACAATTACACACTATGGGATGCAATTTTTCGCTGAAAAAACACATTCGCTATTGAATGTTAATTGATGGGTTTCAAAGCACATGACCACCATAGTATGTTAAAGGTATATATCACTAATGTGATTATGATATAAATTATCGAGAATCTTTAAGTTAATCCTTGTAATAACATTTACTATATTCTAATGAATTTGATGATACATTTGTTCATCATTTATATATTATGTCATCTCATGGGACAACTAGTCACATTTGTAATTTTTTTTTTTATAGTATTCTTTAATCTAGACCATCTATTATCTTCAATGAGCACATGTCAAAATATTGTGTAATAGCATGAGGACTTTAAATATGAAATTACTAAATAGTAACTAGGGTATTCTTGAATTTAGGTGGATCACATCTAAATAATTTCATGTCATAAGCATTCCTAAATGGCACAATGAAATAGTGAGATATTTTTGTCTTTTTGAGGAAGAGTTAGTACATTTAGTACATCTTTTAGCACATTTGGTTAAACATATTCAATTAGTTGGTGTGGTGAGTTATAGATGGATGTTATTCCCAGAGAAATACATGAAAGCATTTAAAAGGGTTTATAAGAAAATAAGCGCATTCTAAATGGTCCGTGGCCAAATGGTACATTATTAACTTTCTTTTTACGTGTGAGTTATTGAATTAAGTGCATATAAATGGTACACTCATGTGAGATGGTGATTGTGATAAAGTGCTAATAGGAGGAGAGAAACTTGATGGAGCAACATCAATGTTGAGAAGTAATACACCTATCTCAGATATGATACATATATAACTATTATTTAAGAGATAAATATTTCCCCTTTAAAATGAATGATATCAAGTGTTCATTGGCATTGCAAATGAGGATGAATGTGATAAAGGGAATAAATTCATTTTGTTCAAATGTGGAGGCTCTTGGGAAATGGGTATTGATGTACAGTGATATGTACCCATCGAGCTAGGATGAATGGTGAAATTTGATTGACTTGGCCTTGCTTTTCGGATGGGTTTGATGGATATGAAGCTACTAGGTAGGTTCTTAGGTGAATCAACCCCATTGATTTTGCAAAGATAATAAACTAGGCATGTTAAGTTGTCTTTTGTGGGCAATTCTGTCAGCCAAGAATTTGACTTACTTAACCTTGCTTGTCAGATGGGTCTGATGGATATGAAACGATTGGGCAGGTTCTTGGGTGAATCAACCCATTTGATTTTGCAAAGATAACAAAACCAAGTGTGTTAAGCTGTCTTTTGCGGGTGATTTTGTCAGCCAGGAAATTGATAGCCTTGCTTGTTGGATGAGCCGTATGGATATGAAATGGATGGGTAGGTTCTTGGGTGAATAAGCCCCTTTGATTTTGCAGAGAATAAAATTGGGTGTGTCAAGTGATCTTTTGTGGGCGATCCTTTCAGCCAAGAATGTTTAGCCTTGCTTGTCGGGTGGGTCTGATGGATATGAAATGATTGGGAAGGTTCTTGGGTGAATCAACCCATTTGATTTTGCAGAGATAATAAAACCAGGCGTGTGAAGTTATCTTTTGTATGCAATTCTGTTAGTCAAGAATTTGAGTCTCTTAGCCTTGCTTGTTGGATGGGTTTGATGGATATGAAACAACTAGGTAGGTTCATGGGTGAATAACGCCTTTGATTTTGCAGAGATAATAAAATTGGGCAAGTAAAGTAGTATTTTGTGGGCGATTCTGTCAGCCAAGAATTTGATTAACTTAGCCTTGCTTGTGGGATGGGTCTGATGGATATGAAATGACTGGGCAGGTTCTTGGGTGAATCATCCCCTTTGATTTTGCAAAGATAATAAAACGGGTCTTGCTTGTCAGATGGGTCTGATGGATATGAAACAAGTGAGAAGATTCTTGGGTGAATCAACCCCCTTGATTTTGCAGAGAAAATAAAACCAGGCATGTCAAGTAGTCTTTTGTAGGTGATTCTGTCAGCTAGGAATTTTACTTGGGTAGGTTCTTGGGTGAATCAACCCTTTTGTTTCTAGAGATAATAAAACTGGGCGTGTCAAGTCATCTTTTGTGAGCGATTCTGTCAGCCAAGAATTTGACTAACTTAGCCTTGCTTGTTAGATGGGTCTGATGGATATGAAATGAATAGTTAGGTTATTGGGTGAATCAACCTCTTCGATTTTGGAGAGAATAAAACTAGCCTTGCTTGTCGGATGGGTCCGATGGATATGAAACGACTGGGCAAGTTCTTGGGTGAATGAACCCTTTGTTTTTGCAGAGATAATAAAATCGGGCATGTCAAGTCGTCTTTTATGAGCAATGTTGTTAGCTAGGAAGTTGATTAACTTAGCCTTGCTTGTCAGATGGATCTGATGGATATGAAACGATTGGGCAAGTTCTTGGGTGAATCAACCCCTTTGATTTTGTAGAGATTATAAAACTGGGTGTGTCAAGTCATCTTATATGAGCGATTCTATCAGCCAGGAATTTGATTGTCTTAACCTTGCTTGTCGGATGGGTTTGATGGATATGAAACCACTGGGAATTTTGTCCCACACCGAAAGGTGTTTTCCAACCAATATAGGGACCTTGCCTAGGTTTGAAACTTGGTTTACCTATCTAGTGAGGCTTGTGGGAGGTTGCTCTAGGCTCGAGAGTATAGTGGAAGTCACACTGACTCGATCCTAAGACTCCTTGGTGACAAGAAACATATCTATCGATTCTCCTAATTTGAAAAGAAAAAAAGATGCATCAAAGGTGATAGGAAAAAATATAATCGTTTATAAGGTCAAACCTTCGTATTATACTCCTTGAAGAATTGCATTATCAATTGCCTACAAAGTGCATAGATGCATGGGTGAAGGAATGAAGTCATAAGTTTGGGGCTAACCAAGAAGGAAAATTTTAGATGTAAATGCTTTGATTTTTTGATAGAAGGTGATTTGTTAGACATGAATTAGATAATGAATTATATTTTATTGACATATGTAGAGAAATGTTGGCATCTTAGGTTGAAATTGGTGGTTTATCATTGATGTGCACCTTGAGGAAAAAAGGGTATTTGAAAATGTATATGTTGCATTTGTTGTACTAGGCTAGGAAGTGGATGATATAAATGTAAGTGGTGATGTAAATGTGGGTATTCAATTAGAAGTATGATTGTAGTTATGTATATTATTCATTGTACTCAATATCTTTTTTAAATACATATATTTAATATGGTTTCATATTGTTATTTGGGAAATTTACATGAACTTGAGTTGTTGATTCTTAAGATATTTTAATGCAGATAAATTATCAAATGTTTCGCCCAACCAAAGGGCATACAAATGTATTAGTAACAAACATTAATTAGGTCTAGGTGTTTTGATTACATCAAATATTTAATCTCCATTTTTTTTATTGTCGTCAATTTGGATCCTCTCCTTATAAACATGTTAAAATATACACATTTGTAGCAAACTTGTTCCACTATATCATTACAACCAACACAATTTACTATAATTATGATCAATAATTTATTATAATCATAATTATATTACATATTGCAATACTTGTTATTAATAATACATTTCTAAAATGAATTATAACATTTAGCATTAATTATAAAATTGTTTGTAATAATAATAAACTTTAATTACTCAATAAATCATTTATTGATTAAATATACATTAATATAAAATTTATTATTCATATTATTTAACCTATTTTCTTTTTACTAAAAAAATATAATTTTATTCATAAGACAATTACATTTAGTAGATGTTAGAAGCATTGTTGTCCCACTCCTCTATGATAGCAACAACAAATCAACATACAAGCTTTTGACCCCTTAAACATATTTATCTCTACCCACAGTGTGTTCTTCGATCATCTCTAATGTACCAAAAATACAAATAATCAATCCTTAATAAAGGAGATACTCTAGCCTTATATCTCTAATTATAACAAAAACTAGAGAAAAACCTCAAAATTGCATGATTAGTTTGAGAATACTTAGAAAACTATTAAAGTAAAAAAACCAACATATAGGAATAAATGTGACTCTCTAAAGTCCACACAATTTCCCTAAGTTCATGAAAAGGAGGATGGTAGTATTCAACAAAGAGGTCCTCTTCTATTTCCAGGATGACCCATTGACCATGGGTCATTTGAATCCCATCCTTTGAAAGGTCATTATCAAATTTGGATCCTCTCCTTATAAACATGTTAAATATATATATATATTATATAAATATATAAATATATATATATATATATATATATATATAATTTATTTATTTATTTTTATCTAAAACCTTTTATCTTATAAGTATAGGTTGTAGAAAATAATTTGACAACACGTTCCCATCTTATTACAAGCAAAGTGTCTCCAAAACCTTGCAAACTTGTGATTCCTTTGAAATTTATAGAATATGATTCCTTTAGATTGATAATACCACTAGAACCACACAATTGTGGCTTCCCTTGAAAGATCGCATCAAAGAAAGCATGAGCCTTTGGCATGTTCACATTCTCCACAACAACGTGAAGTGCAAGTTTGTCCCTCTTCTACTACTAGAAACAATTGAGGATGCACAATTCTTATGGAGCACATTGAATTGGAGGAATGTACTTGTCCTTAAATAAACTGACATTCCTTGCAAACCATTTACTCTAAGGTAGGATTAGAGGCACTGCTTTATATTTTTTTTTACATTTGAATTTTCACACCGATGCATGAACCCTTCATCAATAGTATTACCTTTCCAGGAATCTCTTATCCCTATTAAACCATCCACTTCCTTCCATACCTTCATTAAGTAGTTAAAAAACATAACAAGATATGCATTTGTCTCCTCACTCACATAAGGTAAAGGGACACCTACAAGGACCATTCCTATTCCTCTTCTATGGGTTATCCCATGTAGGAGATTTGTTATTAAGCAACAACCACATAAAAAATACAAGATTTTTATGGGCATTTAAATTTCAATACCCATCTTCACCAACACACTATATTCCCCAAGCCTTATGACAAACGATTTTGTAACCTATCTTTGGAGTATACTCCCTAGAAGGGTTTTTGGACCAAATCTTCATTCTTGCTTATTTTGACATGATTGTGCTTGAAGCAAGCAATAGAATCAAACCAAACATATTCCCCTATGTAACCAATTTTATCAATTGAAAGCCACACTTGCCTCAAAACATAAAGAAATAATTGATTTTCTTTTTGACCAATACTAAATTAACCTCTTTCCCTTAAGAACATAATCATATGATCTGGAAAGTTTTGTTCGACAATGCAACCCACCCATGGGTCCTCTCCCAACTTCAACCTGGATCCATTTCCAACTTTCCACACAAGCCAATTTCCAATGGTAATGCGTACTCTTCATAGGCTTCCTAATCCACTCTTCTATGGACCCAAGGATAATATAGTTATGCAAAACAACTCGAACACCATGAACCTTTAGCTTGGATAAGTCTCCACACACTCTTTATTGCTAAGTATTTGGATAGGTGAAAAATGGTTTTCAGTCCCCACCTCCCAATCCCTTAGGCACTGCTAGTTTTTTCCACTTCACGAAAGAGATCCCCTCTTCTCCTTCTTCTTAGATCATAAAATCTACAAACTTTATCCTTCTTAGTTGCTTAAGGACACCATTCAGTATCCATGAAAGAGACATCAAATAAATTTGGATTTCCATTTCCATCAACTTAACTAGCACAAGCCTACCACCCTTAGACAAGCATTACCAAGACCATATCAATATCCTTTTCTCCACTTTGGCAATCAATTAATTCCAATGAATCTTTACATAGTCATTTGGTTTAATTACAAAGCCCAACTATTTCATCCCCTCTAATTCAACCTACTTTGGAAATGGTAGGTGAATAAAACCCTGCCCACTTCAAGGACATTCTTAAAGGAAACATAAGATTTACCCTAATTCACCTTCATTTAGGTGGCTAAACAATAAAAATCCATAATTCTCATTAGCTTTTCAAGTCCCATCACGAAAAAATCATTATTTCATCAACAAAAAGAAAATCAAATAAAAATAAAAACCCTACAACCTTAATGTCCTTCAAAGATCATGATCTGTTAGCATCATTTAAAGCTCTAATTTATCCTGCTACAATTAGAAAAATATGTGGGAACAAAGGGTATTCATGTCTCAGCCATTTTTCATACCTAAAGAATGGCATAACCACTTTATTAATCAATACAAAAAAAGAAATGGAAGGAAAAGAGCTAATAACCTAGTTCACAAAAGGCACAACAACCCTAAATGAATCATCATCAATCTCAAATATAATCCACCATGTCATAAATCTTTGGTAGGCCCACCTTTACCATCATTGCCTTGAGATTCCTCATTTTTATAGAGTTTAACCTTTCTGGGGCCACGCCAATTGCTTCATGTATTTACCCACCTTCCAAAAAATCCCAATTGTTCATCAAATTCAATTTTATAAAGGAAAATTTTCACCCCTTGAGTAATAATATTGTAAATGAAATTACACAAAGAGATAGGTCTGATAGGTAGAATAAAAAGTTGCATTAACCTTTTTAGTGTAGCTAGACCTCAATAATATTAATCAAATCTTCCTCTATAGTCTCATAAAATCCCAAGAAAAAATCAACTTGCCAGCGATCTAATTTAGGGTTTTTATTCTTTTGAAAACTATAAAGTATAGATTGTAGTTCCTCTTTTGACACCTCCTCAATTAATTCCAAATTCTCTTTTGCACTTTCAAAGCTTAGGAAAAAGGATGCCATTTTAACCACCTCAACTATAACAGCCCTACTATCTGCCTTATATATTCTCTCAATGTGTTATACTCTTGACTTGGTTATTTAGTTAAAAATGGAGACCTCTAGACCATCTAGCCTAACCATCTTCCAAATAGTATTTATTTTCTTTCTATGATTTGCTTATCGATGGAAAAAAAAATAGAATTTTCAACACCATTGGAATTCTCGGGGTGCAACTCTTACATATAATATCAATTTGGGGCGCACAGTGGCTCATTAGAAATAATTGTCCAAGGATTAAAAATTTTAGTTGGGCCCAAGGTATTCCATGGAAATCCCTAACCCTCTGAATGACCAAAAACATTGTCTAGGTCTTCAAAATAACCCTAGAAATTTGGGACACAAAAACCCATAGAAAAACTATTAACAAGATAAATAACTATTGTGTTAGTGGAAGAGGTGGGTGGCCACCAATATCCTCCTAGATTATCAACATCCAAGGAAACAAGGCTATATGAGCTTTGTAATATCGTGGTTGGGGAATTTTTGTGATTGGGGTCATTCCTTGCCAAAGCTTGTAAAGGATATTTAAGTGTATTCAAACTATGACATGTGCAATGGTTTCTTTTGTGCATTGATTCCTAGATTATGCAAATTAATTTAAATACTAGTTATGTTCCATGTTTTCACATAAGGGTTCTTTCAAATTGTGACCTCTATACACTTATGTGGCAAGGATATGATTATTTTCATATTGTTATGTACATGTGTCTCTCCTTTTGCATGCTAGAATTACTTCTATTTCCCTTTACCAATTTAGTATAAATTAATTATTTCAATTTCTCTTAGCTAATTTAGCCTTTCTTTCTTTGTAGTCAATTTAGGTTTTGATTCTATGCTCTAGTGAATTTGGACTAATCTCATTCACTAAACCATAACCTGTTTTATTTCATATCTTTCATCGTGGAGTGTTTTGAAGTTAAATTAGTTTATTTGTATTTATATCAACCATAAAATCCCATAGAACTTGGTTGTTGAGCCATCAATCTAGAGGATTCAACTATCCCAAATTGAGGAGAGTATATTTGAGCCTGTATCTTAGGTTGGATCTCGTTACTGTTTGGTAGGAAATTTTTCCCTGTCAATAGTTCTTTGGCACTAGAAATGGGGGTAAATATATGTATCACCTTATATGAATGATTTCCACATAGATGGTGTTCAATCAAATACAAAAAATGAGGTTGAGTTTGAAATCCTCATTGATGAAGAAAATATGTTTAGGTGTATTATGTTCCAATATGCTAGGACGCTCGACATCATACTGATTACCCCTATTCTTCCTCATTGGACTAGAACAAGAGCACCCATTTGGTCTAAGGGAGATCATAAATTAGTTCGTAACATCAAAGACTTGGTGGATATGTCTGTTCTTGATATCTCCCATGCTTTAAATCATACCTCTCCATCCTCACTAGAAAAATTCAAAGACAAAATATTCGAGGAGGAATTTTACGAATTCGATAGTGAGGTCAGGGATCAAGCCCTAGAGAGTTTGAATACAATTTTCACTTTGAAGATAACAAGGATGATTTAAATCAACCTTGGTTAGCCATGGATGCAACGTCCATGCCTTGCATAGCTCACAAATTTCCCAAACATCCCAATACATAGTTGCCCAAGTATGACCCCAATACTTTTATTAAGCCCAAGGAACATATAAAGAAATTCATTTTGGATATATGACCGATGAATGTGTAGTATGAAAAAATCATTTGTTGACTTTTCCTATATTCATTTGAGAATAATGCATCTACATGGTACTTAAGTTTTCCTATTGGATGTATCATTAATTGAAACATCTTTAAGACCTACTTTCTTGAGAAATTTGGTGAGCCAAATGCAATCACAACCTTAATGACATAATTTGTCGCTCTAGTCATGGAAGTGACAGAAAACGTGAAATACTTTTTGCAAGGATTCATATGTACATTAAATATACTTGAGGAAGAAACTCAACCCTAATCCAACATTCATTTTTTTTTTTTCTAATTTTTTACTCGTGCCCATGTCTATGTGGTTAAAAAATACCTACTAAGGAAACCCCCTTAAAAATGGTCACTTAAGAAAGTAAAATTGATTTGGAAATGACGAGTTGTAATGAAAACCATCTAAAAATGGAACACCGAAGAAGAGCGTTGAAATCTAATAAAACCTCGCCTAAAGGATAAGAAATAAATATAGTGTTCGTCAAATTTGAAGATCTTCAAAGAATGATCAAGAAAGTCATCAATGAGTTGATCAATATCAAAAGGAAATCTGGGAAAGGAACCTCTAATCCTATACCCTTGCTGATCATTGGATTGGTTGAGTATTATAACATTTGAGGGAATACTATTGCCCCCTCCTTTTTAAAGAGGTGGCACTCCTCTTTAACAAAAAAAATGTGAAATTCAAAGAAATGCAAAATAGAAAGGGGGCTAAGACAAGATCAGGTCCCAAGTATTCAGGAAAATATGATATATATGGACATAAACATTAAATGAATTTCAAAATCATAATTTTTCTAGCGTAGCTGCAAGTAAAGAATCAAGCATTTATAATGAATAAATTAGAAATAATGGAACACATTTGCAAATAAATTTAAAAGATATTTTCATTCAAACTCATTATGATGATCACACTAGAGATTGTATAAATTCCTTATAGATTCAAATTGCAGATTGTAATATGTTAAAACAATTGAACTGAATCTATTCTACTCATCAGCGGAAACAATAAAGGATTGATGAAATCAAAAAGCATAAAAGAGAAAGAATTCAATCACACATAACACAATAAGTTTTTGGGGAAAACCACAGCTAAAAACACATGATTTGTGTATATTGCATTAACCATAAAATATGTGAAGATTACAATGCTTTGCTCAAGCCCGAGCAACTTCTGCACTATCTCTATCTATCTCACTGCTTCCCAGACAAGCACAATTCTGCTGCCTTCCAAGTTATTATTTCCTTGCATAGTTTCCTTAGAAATTAGCTCATATTTAATTGGGAAATTCCACAAATATGAATTGTGCAATCCTCATAGGCCTTCCTCTGATTGCATGCACCACCTGTACAATTCAGATGATTATACAACTGATAGTACACTGCCCCTAAACTCCAATCTCATCTGGGTCTCTAATTTGACATGCATGAGTTAATTATGAGTGAATCTTCAGTTTACTGGTTGAATACTGCTGGTTACACTTCACTACTGTAGGTTACACCCCACTATTGGATCTCCCACTAATTCCTCCATCAGTTGGAACTAGTTTAACTGAATTTAATTCAGTTAGAATGAATTAAATAATTACAACTCAAAATAAACTCAACCAGGGCTCCTATAAAGTAGGAGACACTCTACATAGCTCTAGTTAGACCCTCAAATCGAATTGATTGAGCTAACTAAGTCAAATTAACTTAGTTAACTAATACAAGTTGTCATGAGACGTGGAATTACAATTTTATTCCTAATTTAATTCAAGGACAAAATTAAATTACGATTTTCTTGTTGCATTTTCAACACTCCCTCTCAAAAAGAAAGGGATTATCTGCTACCCCGATCCTGCCTCTTTGAAACTTGAATTTGCATCTTGACAATGCCTTTGTCAAAATATATGCATCCTTCTCTTCCGTAGGAATGTACTCCAGCAACGTGATCCTCCTCTACACACAATCTTGTAGATGGTGATACTAGATGTCGATATGCTTTAACCGATCATGAAAATGGATTCTCAAAGAGTTTGATACAACTATGGTTGTCACAGTAAATCAATGTAGGATCTATTTGTTGACCAAATAACCCAGCGAGGATCTTCCTCATCTAGATAGCCTCACAAGTTGCTTGAATAACAACCATGTACTTTGCTTCTGTTGAACTGAGTGCAACTAATCCCTGCTTCTTATTGTACCAAGAAAATGCCGCTGATCCAATATTGAAGATTCCCCATGATGTGCTCTTTCTGCCAGATGGACTCCCTGCCCAATATGCATATGTTAAGCCTTGAAGCATTGCTCCCTGTTTCCGTCTATACCAAAGATCAAACTAAGTGGTGCCTTTGAGGTATCTCAACACATGTTTAGTTGCCTTCCAATAGAGTTTGGTTGGCTTAACCATGGCTTGACTAAGTTGGTTAACTGAAAAACACATGTCCGATCTTGTGTTCACAAAATACATAAGTGAACCCACAAGCTGTCTATAAATAGTAGACTCCACTACTTCACTTGAATTAACATATTCTTTCCCCCAATTACCTGCTAGAGGAGTCTCCATGGGTTTCTTCTCTCCATGTGGAACTTCTTCAGTATCTCGTTGAAATACTTTCCCTAAGAGACAGACAATTCTTCATCTCCTAGCCATACTTCCATACCAAGAAAGTAATGCATGAGCCCCATGTCCTTCATCTTGAATTCTCTTGCAAGATTTTATCAACTTATCATCACCTGTTAGAATCAAATCATCGACATATGATACTATAATCAACAATTTACCTTCAATCACAGTATGGTAAAGGGTCGCATCTGCTTCACTTTTGGTGAAGCCCAACCCAGTGAAATAACTGTTAATTCTAGTGTACCAAGCACTTGGTGCTTGTTTTAGTCCATACAATGCTCACTTGAGTCTGAACACATGCAAATCTATGTTGAAGGTCTCAAATCCTTCTGATTGCTCAATATATACCTCTTCCTCAATCATACCATTGAGAATGTATCTTCCATCCCATCTGCGTTGATAGTGCTAGAATAGATTTGATTGAAGAGTACATTGCTATTGGAGAAAAGGTCTCCTTGCAATCAATTCCCTCCACCCGAGAGAACCCTTTGGCCAGAAATTTGGCCTTGTGTTTCTCCACACTCCCATCTACTGCTTGCTTTACCTTGTAAAGCCATCTGGAACTCACCATTGACTTGCATGCTGGTCTTGGGACCACTTCCCAAACATTGTTTCTCACAATGGAATCATAATCCTCAACCATGGCATCAACCCATACTAGTTGCTGCACTGCTTCCTCGAATGAGGATGTCTCAACCTCTACACTCTCGCTCATCAGAGCCATGTAGCCATTGTATCGATATGGTGACCTCCTTTGTATGCGCTGTGATGTGGCTACTCCCATATTCTCTCTAGCATCCTGCATCAATATTTTAGCCTATCTGGTGCTCTTCCTTCCATCTTTGGAAGTCTCTACATGAGTCGGTGTTGCCACTCTCTGCTCCTCTACATGCGTTTGCTCCACATCATCATAAGAATCATCCTTTGGAGCTAAAACCTCCTCATCTACATGTAACTGAAGGAAATTCTTCCCCTTTCTAAATATCATCGTGACCTCCTTTGTATGCGTTGTGATGTGGCTACTCCCATATTCTCTCTAGCATCTTGCATCAATATTTTAGCCTATCTGGTGCTCTTCCTTCCATCTTTGGAAGTCTCTGCATGAGTGGGTGTTGTCACTCTCTACTCCTCTACATGCATTTGCTCCACATCATCATGAGAATCATCCTTTGGAGCTAAAACCTCCTCATCTGCATGTAACTGAAGGAAATCCTTTCCCTTTCTAAATATCACATCGTAGCCATGGTCCTCCAACAGGGCAATTGAAACCAAATTCTTCTTCAAACCCGGAACATACATGACATATTTTAATGTGAGAGGAGAACTAGACTCCCTCTGAAAGGTAACAATACCGATGTCGATTGCGCTATACCTTCCATGATCTCCCATCTCGATGTGCATCTAGAGGTCCTTCTCCTCCAAGTCAGCGAAGAAATATTTGTTACCGGTCATATGGAATGAGGCTCCACTATCCAAGTACCACACACTACCCATCACCAATGTCACCATGCAAGCAATGAGGTGAAATGTAGCTCGAATTGTGAAGCAAGAGATTCACCTGCTGCTCCTCCTGAGGGCTTCTTATTGAACTCCTTGTGCAGACACTTTGTGGCGTAGTGTCCTGGCTCGTGATAGTGAACACATTTAATCTTTGACATGTTCTTCTTCTTGCTTCCCTGACAGGAATATGATTTGGAATCAGATGAATTTCCTTTCTCTTTCTTCGCCTTTCCAGCTAAGGCATAGTTCTCCTCCTCATCATGCTTGGATGAGGATCCATCTCTGGTGTTTCGCCAAATCTATTCTTATACCAAGTCATACCACAATTGTTCCCACTTTGGTAGCTTCTCCCTCTCATTAACTAAGTCTTGGTAGCTGTGCCAGCTTTTGGGAAGGCCTAGAAGTGCTAGGCTCACCATATCGTCTTCAGCAAATTCGTTCAAGCTCATCTCGACATTGGGTGAACTTGGTCAAGTACTTCGGTATTGTGTCATCCTTCTCCATCTTGATATTTCTGAGCTTGTCCTTTAGTGAAAACTTCTTGTGGTCACTATTGTTTTGAAACAGGCCTGTCAAGGCCTTCCACATTGCAAATGGAGTTTCCTTACCATAGAGATTCAAGACAATATGATCTCGAACTCCTTCTAGGATAATCCTTCTCGCCTTTGCCACACATTTTCTCCACTCTTCCAGATCTTAAGCATCACATGGCTTAGGAATATCTTTGTCTATGAATTCTTGAAGCCTATTGTCTTCCAACATTGCCTCCACCTAGTCCTTCCAAGCAATATAGTTCGAACTACCCTCAAGGGCATATTCGAGTCTCAATCCATAGAACAACATCCTGCTGGCTCTAAAGTATGATACTGCAAATTTGATTTCTCTTGCAAAATACAAACTCATATTCTCCTCTTTTATAGTGATTTTGTCTTTGATACCATGTAGAAATTCCTTGTAGATTCAAACTGCAGATTGTAATATGCTAAAAAAATTGACTTGAATCTACTATACTCATCATCGGAAATAATAAATGATCGATGAAATCATGAAGTATAAAAGAGAAAGAATTCAATCACACATAACACAATAATTTTATGGGGAAAACCACAACTTAAAACCCGTGCTATCTATATATTTCATTAATAAAAAAATATGAGAAGATTAAAATGATTTTCTCAATCCTAAGCAACTTTTGCACTATCTCTATCTATCTCACTGCTTCCTAGACAAGCTCAAGACAATACTTATGCAATTTTTTTGTCTTCCAAGCTCCTATTTCCTTGGGAATTAGTCGATATTTAATTGGGAAATTCCATAAATATGAATTGTGAAATCCTCATAGGCCTTCCTTTGATTTCCTGCACCACCTATACAATTCAAATGATTATACAACTAATAGTACAATGTCCTTGAACTCCAATATCAACTGGGTTTTTCTCTGATCTGACATGGATGCGTTAATTATGAGTGAATCTTCAGTTTGCTGGTTGGTCACTGCTTGTTACACCCCACTACTAGATCTCCCACTAATTCCCCCATCAGTTGGAACTAGTTTAATTGAATTTAACTCAATTAGACTGAATTAACTAATTACAACTCAAAGTAAACTTAACCAGGGCTCCTATTAAGTAGGAGACACTCTACATGACTCTAGTTAGACCCTAAACTCCAATTAAATGAGCTAACTAAGTCAAATTAACTTAGTTAACTATAGATGTGGAATTGCAATTTTATTCATAATTTAATTCAAGGACAAAATTAAATTAGGATTTTATTGTTGCATTTTCAACAAATATGAAATCTTGAATATTTATCTACTAATCCTTTAAAAAAAAACACAAGTATTTCAATAAAGTTTGTAATATTCGAGAAATGTAAAATGCATTCATCCATTTAAGGACAAGGATTGGACTCCCTCAAACCATATAACAAAGAAAATACATGGAAGAACAAAGGAACAACAATCATATATTGACCTTAAATCTTGGAAAACTCCAAAGTTAAAAATGTTTGATGATTTCGAAATGAGATAAAGTTAGGAAACCAAAACCTAGACAATCTACTTATAACATTGGAAAAAAAAAATCTCTCTATTATGTTGAAAACTCCTCCTTTTTGAATGTTGGATGTGTGTCAAAAACTTAGCCATTGAAATTATCGATCATTTATCTTGAAGTCATTACCTTCTCCAAAGTATATTGGATACAATTTTCAATGAAATATTGTAGATGTGCGATGATAACTTTTTGTTTCACTCGTACTTCAAATAACTCATCTTCAACATCCTTTAAATCATAACCCACTTGATGTGCTATGTCAGATTGGTCTTCATTCTTGTTGATAAAATGAATTAACCACTTATCAATTTGTTCTTTATGGAAGTCAATAATTTAGTGAAATCCATTTCTCTAAGTGACCTTTAGTATATCAACATGTTCCTGCATTTTCTCGTAGTTTAATAACATTGCATCCATGATTAGACTAGGGCCCTCCAATTCTTTCACTACCTTGATCAACTTAAAGAACAAGGCTGAGTGCCTTAATTCTTTCTTTACATCAAGATTTTGATTTCTTAATTCTCCCCTGAGACAAAATATTTTGTTCTTTTCTCTACCTCTCATTCATATCTAAAACTTTTATGATGAATGTATTTAATGCTTATTTATCAAACATTTCATCATTTTGCATATCCTTTTGTAAAGATCCAATAAGGGAGATAATTCTAATGGATAGATTGGCTAAATCCATATCTACCTCCCACATTTCTAAGATTGTACCAAATCTTTTATTAATATTCTTAGTGACATATTTCCAAATTCCAACTAGAAAACACAATGTTGCTTTGATTCTTGAACTTCTTTCTAGGATGTCCTCTAAATCTTGAACTAGAATAACATTGGAGATTGGTTTATTGAATAATGGATTTGGTAACAAATCCATTCCAAAATTAGTTATCCTTTTTTCATTATTATATTCTTTGCTTCCTATTCCAAAATTGAATAGGCCAGTGTATCTCCAATCACTTGATGAAATTCAAACAATTTTCAGGGTTTCAATCCTTTAACATCTATGTCAAAATTCACTTTGTCCATAACTTGATTATTAACATTCATTTTTTCAAACTATATCTTCTTTGAACTTTAAATGTAAATTAACTAGTGCAATGCCATTGATTCAATTTCAAAATCAATTGGCTCTTATTGAGCCAATTCCTCAACAACAAACTGGATTTTTAGGACTTTCCTTTCAACCCAGTCTAGTTTTTCTCATGTTTCATTGACAACATTGATCTCCATATCTTGAATGCTAACATCTTTGGGTGTGTGGCGACTGTTAATTCTTTTCCTTTTTGTATTGAATCTAATGACATGAGTCTTTTCAAGGTTGAACTTTCATTAATTACTATCACTACCTTCTCCAGTAGTGTTACTAGCCTTTTTGTTGCTTTCTTTCACTTGGGATTGGAATTTTGAAGTGTTCCTCTTTTGTGAGTGTTGGGAATTAGAGTTGATGTTTGTGAATAAATGTCCATGTTTCTTAGTAGGTAAATTAATTTTGTCTAAATAATTTTGATCTTCAAGAAAAGCGTAAGGTGTATCAAGCAAAAATTAAAAGTTGCATGTATATTCATCTTGTCTCACTTGAAATGTCGTACCATATCCAGTGGAATTAGGATGAGAAGAGAAAATAGTTTGAGGATAATAACCTTTAATCTCTTCTAACTCATTTAATTTGAAATTGTCTAGGTAAATGGAATATTCATCAATTCCATAAATATTATTAACCTTGAAATTTCCTAGTGTAATGGGAAAAGGTATTAATTTCCTTTTTCTTTTTTAAATGAAAAAGTGTACCCAAGACTTGTATTATTGACATAATTATGCTAGGAACAATATTTCACAAACATATATTGGAAAAATCAAAGGCTTCCCTTCAAATTGAAATAGCCAAATGTATGGAATTTCTTCTTTTTTCTTGAAAAATTATCTTCCCTTCTAAAAGGGTTAAGGCTTCATGACAACACCTGCTGATGGATGGACCAACTAACATTGTTCTACATTTTGTCCAAAATAAATTTTGCACCAGATAAAAGTGGAACTAATCCTTTTTTCTCCAAAGGGGTGGATACTAGAATCAAGCAAGGTTGAGATCAACATTGGAATGTCACAATATTGAGAGGTCTTCCAAGACATTGCAAAAGACAATGGCATATACGAAGTATAAACACATGTATTTTTTTTGAATGAATAATTTTTTTGATGAAATTTCATTGGCATAGTTGAATATGACTCCCTCATGAACACAATAATGTAAGACATAGAAAAATACCTAGGAAAAAAGTCGATGGATTCTTGACCAAGAAGCTAAGAAAATAACTAGGAAAACTCTTCATATGTGTCAGCTAGTGCACATACCTCAATTTGTTTTAGTTTTAACTAGCTCCTTAGATGGGCTTTTTGAGAAATTCTTTGGCAGATACCTCCCTCAATTTTTATTCATAAGGAAGGTGTCAACCTATGATAATCTGAAAATTCAGTTGGCTTTTAGAATCTAGAGCATCTTCTTGAACGCATTAGGGGCTAGAGGAATGGGAGCCTTGGAAGCGTATGCAAACTGTATGTGTATTTTCTTGGCATCAAATTTATTATGACACTATGAAACTAATTCCAAAACTTAAAAAAAATCAATCATCCATCCAACATACATAATGCTGAGGTCCAATCTTTGTAATTGTTCCCTTCTTCTCAGTTAATACTTGAATACAATCTATAAACTGCAGACCATGAATTCATGATTGTTTCCCAAGTGTGTTGAGGGCGTCTCCACAAAAATCTTCTCGCACTCTGCTTGGCATGTTTGTTTAATACTTATCAACACTTATTAAATGGATGAATGAATCAACAAGTGGCTAATTCAAGAGGTCTGATAAACTTAAGTGTATTATTAACTATCACTATGTGGATTTATGTAAAAGAGGTGGTTTATAAATAAAAAGTACATTGATTTAGAAATATACCAAAATCTAAATGAGAAATGCATCTTATTTAATACCAACAAAAGTTTCAGTCTCGTGAAGCATGTGCTGCCCTTAGCGATTAAAGTGACTCAAAAGTAAAGAGAGTGAATATGAATAAGGGATGTGGGATGTGGGACGTGAATATGGGATGTCATTGACGAGTAGCTCCCACATCTACATGAGGAAATAAAATGGATGTGAAAATGACTAAGTGTTGAATCATGTAGGAGAGACTCATGTAAGGATGAAAGGTCATGCAGGAGGCATTCAACCTCATAGGGATGGTGTAGTTGTTGCGAGAAACACCCTCCAATTTGTTTCTCACGCTTGAATTTTAGAGCCTATTGAGGATCTTGTGATCTGTCTTTCTATGGTCACTTCATGGTCATCTAATGTTTTGTAAAGTGTTGAGTCTTCTTCTAAGTTTCAAAGTCACTTGCTTATGCATGCTCAATTTTTGAAGAATTCACAAGTACACTTCTTTTGATGCAAGCTTACATAGGCATTGCACATCTCTTAAAGGTAAGGCTTGTGCAATCACTAGTGATAGTGACTGTGCAATCCATAAGCACAGTTTGTTGCACAACGCATGTCAAAAGTTAGTGCACACTCTCCTTTGATAGTCTTCCTCACTTCGATTGTAATTGTACTTCTATTTTGGTGAGTTTTCTCAAATGTTGCTTTGGGACACCTTTGTTTTCGCAAGTGTCACTTTCACATTCATGACCATCATTTTTCCTTGATTTCTTTATAAAAAGTGTTATTTTCATGTTATCTTTGCTCTGGCATGTGTCACTTTCACTTTGTTTAAGTATTTACAAGTGTCGTTTGCACTTTTCTCTTACTTTCCAAAATGTCATATTTTGGCATGGGAAGTGTCGCACATCATAAAAAGAAGAGTTATGACTCATTTCAAGGGGTATTATATCCATTCCCAAATTTTCATGCACTGTCGTACTAGTTTTGTCACTTTCGTTGCAAAGTGTACCCTAAGTGTCACACTTAGAGGAGAGTATTGTTTTTCCATCACATTAAGCGGACCATGCTGTTTATGAGTGATGAGTGTTCAAAGTTGTGCCTTCAGTTGTTTTGAGTGTGTGATCATGTTCAAGTATTACATTGGTTTCATATCTGCTTCATTGATCCCACACTTAGCCAAACCTTGGAAGATCTTCTGCCTAACCAACTTGATCACACTCTTCTGTTCTTGAACTATGCATTGCATAGTGGGAAGCCTCAAGCATGCACCCTCACCTCCTGGAACTCCACAATGTGAAGTTTCTACCTCCAAGGGTTGTAAATTGCGCAATCACAGTGCTCAACCTTGACCTCCTGACCTCCACAACTATATAATCAAGCCTATTGCACAATCATAGTTTGCAATCTTCCTCCCTAGCTCCTAGAAATACTCAACTATGAAATCTATTGGCCTCCCTCTATCCTGAACTATGCATTGCACAACCACAATGGGAAATCCTGCCTCATTGTGACCCTCAACTACACAATCTTCCTGCCCAACATTGTTGCACATTGTACAATCATGTTGTACTGTTCAACAACCCCCATTTTAATATATTATAAATTTCCTATGAAATTTATTATACTAAAATAGGGACCCTTCAATTTTAGAAAGTCTTTGATTATCCAAAAAAACCAAATAAAATAGCCCTCGAGACACAAACTATACTTAGGCTTAAGTATTAAACATTATGGGTTATTTGATTAAAAAACAAAATAAAACATTTTTTTTAAGATTCTCAGAGGTTGAAGTCTTTACAAACTCCAACACTCTGCCATACCCCGCATCACATATCCCATAATAAATCAACATAACACAAAAACCCCTCTACACCACGTATTGCGATATGTGATAAAGCCCGAACCCGATGGGAAAATACATGAAAATACATATTAATATCGCGTTCGTAGGCTATCGCAAAAATGTTAAGTCCATACCCTGCTCCCTTTGTCGATTGCGATATGCGATAAGGCCCAGACCTGCCTAGATTATTCACTATAATTTAAATTAATATCACGTCCGGGGCTTATATCGAAATCGTAAAGTTCTAAAATCATGCCTCATGCTAATGTCAATTGCAATATGATCCCTATTGCTGATTGCGATATGATGTCAGCGTCCTGTTGGAAATAATACTGAGAGGCGGGGTGAATCACTATTATCAGATCAATAATCTAATTTTCCAAACATATTTGTATACGCTACTTTAGCTAAGTGAACTAGCGTGTATACGTGACTGTACTTAAGGAAACCAACGTATATACAGAGAACTTTGATTTACCCAATTTATATGTTAGGTCCCTATAATACTAGTGATTACCCCTTTACTATTGTAGTTGTATTCCTTATTAATATTGTTGTGCCCCTATTGTCCCCATATTGTTATTACTGTGCCCCATATAATCCCTTTATTGTTATTTTTGTGCCTTTATATTATTATTGTTAGGTCGGCTGGGTTATATTGTGACTCCTTAGACTCCTATATATAGAAAGGAGGTTTTGTCATTTGAAT
>APFE030327175.1:0-39627 GCA_000404065.3 Pinus taeda | reverse complement strand
AAACTTTAGTTAATATAAGAATTGACTTAGTTTGATATGGTGGGTAGTTAGGATTTTGGGTAATTTTTTATTTATATAGCTAATTTTAATAACTATATAAAAATTACAGTTATAACCAAATATCCCTTGTTTGCTTGTGCAAGTTTTAGGAAGCTAATAAAGGGCTGCCATGTGTCAATGTTTAATGGCTGCCATGTGGGTCCCACGTGCTGACTGGGATGCCATGTGGTGCACTGTGGGCCCCATTTTTCCTCTGCCATACCAATCCTTGAAGAGCTCTATCTTTTGCATACGAGCTCAGATTGACAAATCATTTGTGCCACTGCGATTAGGAAGACGAGCCCTTTCAACTGATGCCATCAAATTATCCTTTCATCCATTTTGAATTTCGAGCCTTTATCCATTCCCTTGGTGTCTCGAGATCTTCCTGGATCAATCCTCCCCATTGAGGAGCTTTTGGGCCACCAAAAGCTTTTCATTAATCAATTTTCAAGTGAGGGTATTGTGCCCTCTCTCTTCTTTCTCCATCCATTTGGCCTTGCTTGGATGCATTCCCTTTAATCCAACTCGAAGGTATTCTACATCTCCTCGTCACGAAGTCCTGATTCTTCTATCGAGAATGATGTCTTCGGGCAACTCATCGAGATATTCAAGTGCAAAATCATCAACTATAGGAATGGTGCCCACCTCATCATTGTCCATGATCAAAGGCGGTTCATACAATTTCAGGTTCTCCACATTCACCACTGAGTACATATGCATATATACTGGCAAGTCAAGACGAAAGGCATTATTCCCAATCTTCTCCGATATAGTGAATGGCCCATACCGCATTGGTCACAGCTTCTTTCCTTCCCCCTTCATCTTGTCTTTGTTGATGTGGAACCACACTTTGTCGCCTACTTGGAACTGATGGTTGACTCAATGCTTATCATGTTGAGGCTTGTAATGGGCTTGACCCTTTTCCAACTGCTCCTGCACTTCTTGGTGAATCTTCTGGATTCGTTGAATGAACTGTTGAGCTTTATCCTTATCATCTCGTCCAATGGAACCATCCTCTCTTCCAAAGACCATGTCAAAAGGATCCTTCGACAAGTATCCAAAACATGTCTCGAATGGTGAACGTTGCGTCGATGAATGAAATGCTCGATTGTAGGAATGTTTTATGTAGGGGAGATACTCATCCCACAACTTGGGATGTTTCCCACAATAACCCCTCAACAAATGTACCACGGTCCTGTTAAGCACCTTTGTCTGTCCATCGGTCTGCGGGTTAAATGTCGTACTTCTTTTCAGTTTGGTGTCCATCATCCTCCACAAGCTAGTCCAGAACTCTCCAAGGAAGCGAGAGTCTCTATCTAACACAATCGAAGTGGGTAGCCCAAGGTGGACCCAAACATACTGAAAGAAAAGAGAAGCAGTCTGCTCTGCAGTAATCTGCTTTTTACAAGGCATAAGAACACACATTTTGCTAAAACAGTCAACGATGACATACAAATAGTCGTGACCCTTCCTAGACCAAGGTAGAACTCCTACAAAGTCCATTGACACACTTTCCCATGGATGACTCGGAATAGGGAGTGGTGTGTAGAGCCCGAGTTTTCTATCAGAGGGCTTTGAAACAAAACACATTATGCACCCCTTTACATATTGAGTCACAATATTTTTCATGTGAGGCCAAAAACAAAATCATTGTACATGGCTTAATGTTTTTTCAACACCAAAGTGTCTAGACACAAGAGAGGTGTGGGCCTCTTGAATTACATGCACTCTTTCTTCTATGGGAATACACAATTTACCAAGGTGATACAACAATTTCCCCTGCAAATGATAGTTTTCCACCTATGAACCATGGGTTAGTTTTGCATAAAATTCTTTAAAGTCATCATCGTTAGCATACTGTTCAGCATAACTTTCAAAAGAGAATGACGCATTATGCAAAATAACAGAAGCAGAAATAGGAGGGTGAGATAGCATATCGGCCACTTTATAGCTAGTGCCCTTCTTATACTTGATTACCAGATGAAACTGTTGAAGAAAACCCATCCACTTGAAATGCGAGACTGCTACAACTTGGTCTGGATCTGTAGGTACTGCAAGGGCTGATGATCTGTATGGATGATGGTTTCCTTGCCGATTAGGTAGTGCTTCCACTTCTTCACGCTTTGGGCTAAGGCATAAAGCTCCTTGTCATAAGTAGGATAGTTTATCACAGCCTGAGAAAACTTCTCAGAATGGTAACAAATTGGCTTCCTTTGTTGCATTAGTACAACTCCCATGGCGTATCCGCTGGCATTGGTTTCGATCTCAAATGGCTGTTGGAGATCGGGTAAGGCTAGGACTGGCGCGGTGTTGATCTTTTCCTTCAATGCTTCGAAGGAATTTTGCTACTTTCCTCCCCATTGAAAGACCTGTTTCACACTTGTCAATGTGTGCAAAGGTGATGCTATAACAGAAAAATTGGCAATGAATCTTCGCCAATACTGGATTGCACCTAAAAAGCTTCAGACCTCTGATACATGAGTAGGCTTAGGCCATTTTACAATTGCTTCAACTTTTGAAGGATCTATTTTCAACTGACCATGACCAACAATATGACCTAGGTAAACCAACGAGGTTTTCCCGAACTCACACTTTGACAACTTTACATAGAGTTTTTCTTTTTTCAATACATCAAGCACTTTCTTTACATGGCATACATGTTCATTCCAACTCTTACTAAAAACAAGAATATCATTTAAATATACAAGAACAAACTCATCAATAAAAGGCCTAAAGAGATCATTCATGACCCTCATGAATGTAGTTGGAACATTGCAAAGTCCGAACGACATCACCATCCACTCGAATAACCCCTGCTTCATTTTGAAGGTAGTCTTCCACACATCCTGTTCTACAATCCACACCTGGTGATAACCACTACGCAAATCCAACTTGGTGAAATAGATAGCATTCTTTAACTGATCTAATAAATCATCTATATGTGGAAGAGGGTAGTGGTTTTTCACCGTGATCTTATTCAATGCTAGATAATCAATGCACATCCTCCATGTGCCATCTTTCTTTGCCACCAAGATGATTGAAGAGCCACATGAAGAAGTGCTCGACCTCATGACCCCTTGATCCAGCAATTCTTGCACCTGTTTTTTGATTTTCTCCATCTCAATGGATGACATCCTGTACATGCCAATATTTGGTAAAGGAGCGTCATGCTGCAAATGAATCTCATGTTGGATTCCCCTTTTTGGAGGCAATCCCTTGGGTTCCTGAAATATCTCATCAAATTTAGAAATTAATTTACATAATTCATTTTTTTGTTCAGGATCACAACCTTGAAAAGCATCAGTTAATTCTGCATCTTTCCCCCTTCCAACCATAAGCATGCAACCCTTACTAGAGTTCACCAATCTCTTCCTTTGTCCTGCAATTATAAGGTTGGCATTGATTTTATTCTGATGAGCCCTTACAATGTATTCTACCCCATCTTTGGTGATTTGGAATTTGTTCTCATGACAAAAGAAAATGGCTTTACTATCATATAAGTATGGACTCTCTAATACCATGCCATAGATATCCAATGGTATTACATTTAGCACTACTTCATCCACTAGCTTAGAAGCAATTACAAATTTCACCTTACACTGTTTAGTTACATTTACATGTATCCATCCCAGTGGGTAAGGTTTTGGATGTGGTTTTGTTTCCAAGCCAAGTTTCTTTACCAAGGATTCTGCAATTAAGTTTGCTTGAGATCCAGTATCAAATAGAGTTTCTACTTTAGTATGATTCACCACAACTCTAATATGAAATAACTCAATTCTCTTTCATTCATTATGAAGGGACTCATTTACTAAACTAGCGCCTTCATGTGGATTAGAATTAACATGTGGTGTAAGAGTACCTTTAGTTCCCACTGATGTGATCAATGCTTCATCTCTTGAGTCAAAACCAAGGTCTTGCTACATAGCTACTACCGTCTTCTGTTTTCTCTTTCCTCCAAACTTCTTCGGTCGCTTTTCTGGATGCATTTTCCAACAATGATCATCATCATGACCTTCCTTTTTGCAATGGCTGCAATAAGGCTTCTCTCCTTCTTTCTTGGATGACGCTGTCTTCTTTTCCTTTCCTTTCCACTTTGCTTTTGGTTTGCCATTGGGAGGTTTGGAAGGTGGTTTCTTTGAATGATCATCTTTGTCATGTTTGCCCCTATTCTCAATGTGAATGGCCTTTACACTGGTCACATCAATGGTGGTTGGTTCAAACAATAACAATGAATGCCTAATATAACTATGTAACAATCCAATGTATTTAGTTACAATTTCAGGTGTATCAAGTGCAATACCCAAATTAAGTGCTTGCTTCCTAAATTCTTTTGTAAAACTCTGAACATCTTGACCTTTGCCTTGCCTTAAATACTGCCAGTTCATTAAAGCTTTTTGCATGTAACCCAATGGATAAAATTGTGCTTTTAATGAAAAAATGAAATTAGGCCAAGAGGAATAAAGATTACCCACATCCTTACTGCTTTGTACTTTGATTTCATACCAAACGAGAGCGGTGCTAGTTAATCGCAAAGAGGCCAACTAAATCTTTGCTTCATCCTCCATGATCTACTGAATCCTACAGTAGATCTCAATCTACCTAACCCAATTATTAAGCTTTTCTGCATTGATTTCACCATTGTACATGGAGAGATCAAATTTAACATCTAATTTTAAAAAGGAATTTGTAGAAGGAGAAGGAGGTGGATCTCCTCCATCACCTCCATGTACTGAACCTTGTCCTTCTAGAGTTTTTCCCTCTGCGTTTTCCTACTTTTTGAGCTTTGAGAAAAAAATCTCAACACGATCTACCATCATATAGAAAGTCTTGCAGAAATTGAGCTCCTCCTCATACCGAGCCTCTTCATTTGCCATGTTTCTCCTTCGATGTGCGCGCCCCGCCTCGGGATCGAAAGATTGTAATTATCCTTCGCCTCTTTGGAGCCTGTTTCTCGTTAGCATACAAACATGCAATTCACATCTAAAAACACCTGCTCTGATACCACTGGATCTAAGTTATCTTTTGTTTATAGATGCATGAAAAGATTTACATAAAAATTTTGTAGCTTAACCAAAAAGAAACTTAAATGTGCACATGTGAGAAGAAGAAGAAGAAACACGTAAGCATGAAAAGAAGACAAGAATCTTGATAACGGAGTTCGTCCCTCCTGGACTATGTCTTTGAGCCCTGCTCAATCAATGGGGAGGCCTTCATTCATTAAAAATGGCATCAAAAGAAGTTACATTCATCAATTTACAAAAATGGAGCATTATACCTCCATGTTGAAAAGTGCCCAAAAATTGGAGAGCTCTGTTGCAAAAATTGACACCACCAATGGATTCTTGTCGCCGAGAGGTGTAAAATCCATATAAAACTTGCCCAATCCTGAGTCTAGACCAAAATCACCCTCCTGAAAAAACGCTACTCAAGCAAGGTTCCACCAGTGTTTCTCAATGCTCAAGGTTCTACCACCTTGTCTCGAAATTCGTGCCGCTGATCTCTTATGCAAAATGGTAAAAAATGAGTTTTTATATAACCCTGGGCAAATTAATCCATAATGTGGTTATGGTTTATTTTTACCCAACCCCATTTTACATAACCATTAAAAAAAATTGAATTCCATATATGTATATAGAAATAATTTTTTAACTTTTGATTGGGGAATGGGCCCATACTTCACGGGACCACACTCACCCATTCCCAAACCTGCGGCATCCATGCTTTAAATTACGCTGTACGTTGAAGCTTATGGGGAGGCAGGACCACCACGTGGTTGCCTCCCCCAACCACTGTATCTCTGTAATCTTCATGCGTTGATTGTTTGCATTTTTATGGAACTTCGTTGGGTTTCAACTTTAGGTTATATATATCCACCACTTAATTTAACCCAAACCTTTTACCACATTTTTCCATGAGTATGGCATAAGTTATGTCTGTTGGGATATGTACCACAAATGGCATACATTGGTTGGAAACCATATTCCATACGTTGCAATGCTTTGACCTTCCACATATGTTGGTTGTTTTCAAACGGTTTTGGGAGTTATTATATGTATTATATAGTTTTGTGGAATGATTCGTATGCTAAGGTTGGGACATGGGTTTTGATATATATATATGTGTGTGTGTGTGTGTGTGTGTGTGTGTTAACTGTGTTAAACTTTAGTTAATATAAGAATTGACTTAGTTTGATATGGTGGGTAGTTAGGATTTTGGGTAATTTTTTATTTCTATAGAAAATTTTAATAACTATATAAAAATTATAGTTATAACCATATATCCCTTGTTTGCTTGTGCAGGTTTTAGGAGGTTAATAAAGGGCTGCCATGTGTCAGTGTTTGATGGCTGCCAGGTGGGTGTTTGATGGCTGCCATGTGGGTCCCACGTGCTGACTGGGATGTCATGTGGCACATTGTGGGCCCCATTTTTCCTCTGCCATACTAATATTTGAAGATCTCTATCTTTTGCATACGAGCTCGGATTGACAAACCATTTGTGCCACCGCGATCATGAAGACGAGCCCTTTCAACTAATGCCATCAAATTCTCCTTTCAGCCATTTTGAATTTCAAGCCTTTATCCATTCCCTTCGTGTCTCGAGATCCTCCTGGATCACTAGAAGAAAACAATGAATTAACATTCGAAGAATCCTATACATCTGATGATGAACAATTATTTGAATAAGAGATTGAGGAGGAAGAAGCGAAGTTGTGGCATAATCTGAATCAGAATGGAAATCATGCCTATGAAAGCCTTATCGAAAGGTGGTTTCTATGGTTTCAAACATGTACGAGGTTAGATCAATTTCATTTTTGTTCTTATTTCATTAAATCACACTCACAAAAACTAGATTCGATCATCCTTGTGTATTTTCATTTCAAAATTGAAAATGAATATATTTTTATTACTATTGCATGAATGGTTACATTGGAAATTTAACTACACGTAATGGTTTGTAATTTTCAATTAGCATAAGAGTAGGTAGGATGATATTGTCAATCTCGAATAAGTATGCTCTCCTCCTGCATTTTTGCACGAACTCGAGGACCAAAAAGTAGGATGTTTATAAATGTTTTCAGGGTTTGCAATATACTTGTCTCCATTTGCTAAAAAAAAAAAAAATCATCCTAAACCAATAAATTTTCTAGATTGTTTTAGGGTCAGAATAGATTTTTTTTTTTTTAAACAATATAAAAAAATAGAATAAAATTCAATTATTAATCTTAAAAACAAAATACTATATATATATATATATATATAGATATAGATATAGATATAGATATAGATATATATATATATATAATATATATATATATATATATATATATTATATATATATATATATATATTTTATTTATTTTTTATTTTTTTTAATTTTTAGTTCTTAATAATTGATCCATTAATGAAAAAGGTATTATAGACTATGTATGAATTTAGTTTATGTTACTTAGTGCAATGGATCGAAAAGATTGCAAATAACATAAACACATAAACAATTTGAAAAACATATTCAATCTCATCTACACAGCTAAATTTAATAAAGGAGTTCACTAGACTTTCTGGTTTGATCCGAAAATGGAATGTACTTGTTTAAGGGTGCAAGGTATCCATTTCCTATAATTGCAAATGTGAGCTATACACTCCAAGTGACCTCTGAAAATGTGAAAACTTCGTATTTCTTATACAGAGATAGACTGTAGGGGCATCCACTGGACATGTCACCTCTAAAGAGAGGATGAGTTCCAGAGACTACCTGGCTCTCTACAGGCTCTGGCTAAAGAAATAGCAAAGTAAACACTTTAGAAGTCTTTGACATACACATACTTGAAGTTTGATGTCTTGTGGAATAAGACAAATAACTTTATGCAGCTGAAGAGGTGATTATGTGTGTATGCAAGTTATGTATATTTGTTGTTTAACACTTTATATCAGTTTTGTTTATCATATCATCTTCAGCAAATAAAGACATCAAAATGATAAAGCAGTTCACCCCTTCTGGGCTACGTCTGCTGGACCAAGCCTCTCCAACTAGGCTTGTCCTCTTGTATTAAAAATGCTACAAAGGCTAATACAAGAATATGAATGTCTCAAAATACATATCTGACTGTAAATATAGAATCAAAAGATAGGAATTAGCTAAACATGCTCTTTCCCAAACACTAAACAGTGAAATTGTACCTCATACAGTACTTTCCCGAATTGGCCCTAGTGGCCCTTTAAACTTGCATGGAGAATTTCGAGGTGAAGATGAATTCAATTGGTTCTGAAACCTCTACCATTAGACTCAGAAGGTCGAAAATAGTAGACATAGGCTTTTGAATCACCAAAAATGGATGAACACAGCCCCCAAACAACTCAAGCACTGAAATGGCCCTAGTGGCCCTGAAAGCTTCCCTAAAGCTAAACAGTGAGAAGAATGCCTCAACAGGAAAAATGAGCTATAGAAATGGATTCAGAATGCTGAAAACCTTCATGAATGACCTTCGTTCCACATTCACTGGCTGCACAATTCCCAATGCAGCTTCCAAACTGATTTGGCCCTGGTGGTTCCTGGAACTTCCACGAAGCTAAAACACCTGCAAACGACCTCAGATGGCTGTGAAACCTGTGCCCATGGCTTCAGAAAGTCAAAGAGACCCAAAATAAAAATAAAAATTCATCCAAAACGGAATTTCCTAGCCCAAGTTATGGCCATTTACTCGCAACTGCCAGTTGCCCTTGAAAAAATCTAGTCAACTTTAGTTACGGCCAGATAGGCCCGCCAAATATGGCGGGCCCGCCAATTCTGCCGCTAACTGACCGTCGGTTCCCTGGGTAGTGGTCGCATGGCGTGGTCCTGTGAACGGGGGCTGGCCCTTAGGGGCTAGCCCACTTTGGTTTCTGCCCAAACCAAATTCAAACTTTAAGAAATGTTTGTTCTCAACATATATCAAGTCCCAACCGTATGGCCTAACGGTAAGGTGTGGGAGTGTTAGTTATGAGGTCGTGGGTTCAAACCACGCGCTCGACCAAACTTTTAACTATATGCGTCCATATATGCTGACGTCACCTTGGGCCACGTGGCAGCCTCCGGGCCTGCCATGTGGCAACCTGTGATTGGCTGCCCAAAAAGAAATATTCCCTAGAATATTCCAAAGAATATTCTATAGAATATTCCAAAGAATACTCTACGGAATATTTTTTTTAATATTTTTTTTGAAAAATATTCAAAAATTAAGGGTTATTGGGCGATTTTGTTTTTGGCATAACTTTCTCATACGGTGACCGTTTTTTGAACCGTTTACAGCACCAGAATCAGGAGGATGAGCTCTATCCAGTCGTTCTAGTTTGAAATAGTTTTGAGCACTTTCATTTTTGACCATTTTACGACACTTGGTCTTGAGCTCCTGATCACACCTCCCAAATGAGAAGGCTTTTGGTCCCCAAAAGCTTACTGAATCTTTGAACTGAGCTGTACAACACTTGAGGAATAAAAATATCCTCTTCCGTTCAGCCAAAAGAGCACACTGACACCAAAAAGTCTTGCCTTGCCAACTGTCGTCATGGCGACTTTTCGCTGCATAAGCTAAGTACTCGTCGAATCCCGACCAAGTTCTTTCGCCAGACAAATCTAAAATTGCAGGAACCAGCAATGAAACTTGCTGATATATGAGTTGAAATATTCCTCTGAACATGTGGGCTTGCCAACTTTCACGATGCCCATCCATGGCACCTCCGCTCCAGAAGAATAGTTGCCTCCCAAATGAGAAGGCTTTTACAAAGATGAAACACTTCATCATTTCTCCTCTTTATAATCTTGGAGATCAAATTAACTTTTTCCAAGTCAATATTACATTACATGCATGGTTATTAACAAAGTAATCAACCCTTCAACTTAATCACACATACATGTTTAAAATACAAGGAAATCATCATGATCCCTATGCTCATGCATACCATTCTCATGCATGCAGTTTATCTTTCAACTTTCTCTTAAGTACAATCAAAAGTACAATATCCTCGAGCACATGTACATGTACTTTGAAAGCTGAAATGAATATAACTTTCATTGCGATAAAGTGAGTCTCATACTCATCTTTTACCTTCATGGCGAAATTTTTGCAACAACATAAAAAAACATGCATACATCCAAAGTTTGTATGTACAAAAGGAGTATGTCTTACTGTGTCAAGAAGTCCATCCACTTCTTACCAAGCCACTTCAATGGCGATTTTTGTTGCAACAACAGTTCTTCATGTGAACCTTCCACCTCGATAATGGAATCCATAGATCCACTTGCGCCAATGTTTTTATCCTCAAGCTACTTGGACGACTTGTTGGATGCAAGGTCCAACAATGAGAAACATGATGTCCCTTCTTTTGACAAAATTTGCAACTTTCAAGCACTTTCTGAGAAAGTTTTCTTTGCCTCTTCTGCTTCCTGTGTGCTTTCTTTTTCAACCAGGATCTTGAAGAAACATGGTTAATTCCACCAAATGCGCAACAAAACTTCCTCTTTTGCTGCATAGAATGTCCATCCTTTTTGTCTTCGAGAGACGATGAACTAGTAGAGGAGACAACTTTCCTTTTCAGACTTTCATCACTGTGCTTGTCTTGAGAATTGTTTACATTTGCATGCTCGCCATAAGCGACATGTTTACCCTCTACTTTTTGCAATGATGGCTTAAAACAATGGCAATCATCCTTAAAGCAATTTTGGCATATATTCATTTGAGAACTTGGGATAAAGGTTCTTTTTAAATTTGTATCACATGCATTCAAGGATTTGAATTCTTCACCATTAAACTGTGCATATCCAAGACCAACATTCTTGGGTCGCTCCACAACTGAAATAGGATCAACCATGCCTTGTGCATGCTTGCCCAAACCTTTGCCTTCTTGATAGCCCATCTTGGCCATCAACTTGGACCCTATGCCTCTGGTATGTTTCTCAAAAGAACCAACACACTTTTCAATTTAGGAAATTGAAGACAAGTTTGAATGATTTACCTCATCCTCATGCATTTTCTTGGACAAAGCTTCTTGAGCTTCAAGGAGTTGTTTCTCCATGTCATGCAGCCTTTGGAGAATTATTTCCTTCTCATCCTTCATAGCCAACAATTGTGCTTGAAGCTTAACACTTTCTCTTTGATCCTCATTGAGAATATGCACCATGTCCTTCACCTTAATGAACTCATTCTTCATGTCATCATTGAAGAATTTTGTGAAGGAGGAACCTTCACTTGTGGAAGAAGTTGACATTATGTAAATGGTCAATTAAACAAAAGAAACTACCAAATAAGAGTTCTCAAAGCTTTCAATCAAATGACAAGCTTTAACCAAATGTCAAACAAAAAAACCCCTTCTTATTCAAGCAACCATTTGCAACAAATAAAACAATTAATCTCTTACACTGCTTTAACACCTTTTGCACAAACAAATGCTCAACCCGAGCTCTGATACCATCTGATCTGAAAATTGTTGTACTTGTTTAAGGGTGCAAGGTATCCATTTCCTATAATTGCAAATGTGAGCTATACACTCCAAGTGACCTCTGAAAATGTGAAAACTTTGTATTTCTTATACAGAGAGACTGTAGGGGAATTCACTGAACATGTCACCTCTAAAGAGAGGATGAGATCCAGAGGCTACCTGGCCCTCTACAGGCTCTGGCGAAAGAAATATAAAAGTAAACACTTTAGAAGTCTTTGACATACACATACTTGAAGTTTGATGTCTTGCGGAATAAGACAAATAACTTTATGCAGCTGAAGAGGTGATTATGTGTGTATGCAAGTTATGTATATTTGTTGTTTAACACTTTATATCAGTTTTGTTTAGCATATAATCTTCAGCAAATAAAGACATCAAAATGATAAAGCAGTTCACCCCTTCTGGGCTACGTCTGTTGGACCAAGCCTCTCCAACTAGGCTTTTCCTCTTGTATTAAAAATGCTACAAAGGCTTACAAGAATATGAATGTCTCAAAAGACATATCTGACTGTAAATACAAAATCAGAAGATAGGAATTAGCTAAACATGCTCTTCCCCAAACACTAAACAGTGAAATTGTACCTCATACAGTACTTTCCCCAATTGGCCCTGGTGGCCCTTTAAACTTGCATGGAGAATTTTGAGGTGAAGATGACCTCAATTGGTTATAAAACCTCTACCATTAGACTCAGAAGGTTGAAAATAGTAGACATAGGCTTTTGAATCACCAAAAATGGATGAACACAGCCCCCAAACAGCTCAAGCACTGAAATGGCCCTAGTGGCCCTGAAAGCTTCCCTGAAGCTAAACAGTTAGAAGAATGCCTCAACAGGAAAAAAGAGCTGTAGAAATGGATTCAGAATGCTGAAAACCTTCAGGAATGACCTTCGTTCCACATTCACTAGTTGCACAATTCCCAATGCAGCTCCCAAACTGATTTGGCCATGGTGGCTCCTGGAACTTCCACGAAGCTAAAACACCTGCAAACGACCTCAGATGGCTGTGAACCTGTGCCCATGGCTTCAGAAGGTTGAAGAGACCCAAAATAAAAAACAAATTCATCCAAAACGAACTTTCCTAGCCCAATTTATGGCCATTTACTCCCAACTGCCAGTTGCCCTTGAAAAACTCTAGTTAACTTTAGTTATGGCCAGATAGGCCCGCCAATTTTGGCGCTCCACCAATTCAGCTGCTAACTGACCGCCGGTTCCCTGGGTAGTGGTCGCATGGCGTGGTCCTGTGAACGGGGGTTGGCCCTTAGAGGCTGACCCGCTTTGGTTTCCGCCCAAACCAAATTCAAACTTTAAGAGATGTTTGTTCCCAACATATATCAAGTCCCAACCGTATGGTCTAACGGTAAGGCGTGGGAGTGTTAGTTACGAGGTCGCAGATTCAAACCACGCGCTCAACCAAACTTTTAACTATATGTGCCCATATATGTTGACGTCACCTTGGGCCACGTGGTAGCCTTCGGGCCTGCCACATGGCAACTTGTGATTGGCTGCCAAAAAAGGAATATTCCCTAGAATATTCCAAATAATATTCTATGAAATATTCCAAAGAATATTCTACAGAATATTTTTTTTAATATTTTTTTGAAAAATATTCAAAAATTAAGGGTTATTAGGCGATTTTGTTTTTGGCATAACTTTCTCATACGGCGACCGTTTTTCGAACCGTTTGTGATGTCAGAATCAGGAGGACAAGATCTATCCGGTCATTTAGGTTTGAACCAGTTTTGAGCACTTTCAGTTTTGACCATTTTACGACACTTGGTCCTGAGCACCTAATCATGGTTACATCTCCTGGTCCTTTCACTTCTAGTGCTGACCTCTTTATTTTGTCTTCAAATTGTTGTTTTAGGTATGAGCTCAAAAATAGAGTCTCAAAAAAGATAATGGATCTCACCATTGCATTCAGCTCGAAATTTCGAGTCAAATGAGTATAAACTTAACCATATTTGGCCATTGTGACCTCTAAACCCCCTGGAATGGGCCAAAACCACCTCTGTCCCTACAAAACCACCCTATGTGTGGCAAGAACCACTCTAGCCTGCATAAAACCACCTTGGACTGCGCGTTGGTGGTAGGGCATTGGCATGTTCTTTATGTTTTGGTGATATGGTATTATATACCATATGTAGTTTCAATCCACGGTGAAAGTGGGATAATGTGATAACACAAAATCAAAGGATAAACCAAAGGACCGACGGGTGTGGGGTTGACCTTGACCATCAAGCCTTCTCCCTACGGAGATCCCGACACCAAACGATACAACAACTACACATCATGCTTGTCAACTAACCCAGACGATCTCCACCATCAATCTGTCCCATCTGATCTAATGGCTGTCGCGTAATCTCGTGTGAAATTAAGCTCGACCGATATCAAATCGAGAGTGCATGAGAAAAGCAGTTTTCCCGTGCTACGTGTCGCTCGCTAAGGGTGATCGCGTGAAATTTTAGAATACCACTTCCCACCTTTAGGGCATGCAAGAAACCATTTACCACTTTCCCGCTGGATGTCAAAGAAGTTAAACTTCTTTTTGATAACCACATCGCATTCATTTAAAATATTAACCTTCTTGCTTGTTCTAATGTGATATGCATCGATCTCCGTTGATGGGATGATCACCACTCTCATTCGTTGATCTGATTGATCCAACGACTGTGGTGTGAACCAATCACAAATTTACATGTCACCTTCTCCACTGACATCATCTAAAACTCGTGACTCATTCCTGAGTTGCCACGTGTCCTGCTGACATAGGCATTGACTGTTGACCTTTGATTGGTTCTAACTTCTCCATTCGGACTCGAATTTACGCATCGTTTTCACCATGAATCATATCGTCGAGAACTTCAACTTGATCCCACTTTCATCTACATTTGAAGAATTTGATCCGGAGGAAACACTGAATCCATTTTGGATCACTCCTCCCCATTGGAAGCTTTTGGTCCACCAAAAGTTGGTTTTAGCTGCCGAGTAAGTGAGGATAAATTTCTCTCATTTTTACAATCTCTATCAATCAGGATTTACTTGGATTTGTACCTTTGAGTCCAACTCGAAGATACTCAACATTTCCCCGTCACAAAGTTCTTGTCCTCCTGTCAAGAATAGTGTCCTCTTGTAGCTCATTGAGATACTCGGGTAAAATATCTTCAATGGAAGGTAGCTAACCTTGCTCTTCAGGATCTTCAATCAATGCAGGTTCATACAATCGAAAGTTTTCAACATTTACGACGGAATAGATTTGCATATAATCTAGTAGATCTAGGTAGAAAGCATTTTCACCAATTTTGTCAAGTATTTTGAAAGGACCATATCTAATTGGTTTCAGATTTTTACCTTCCCCTTGTAATCTTTCTTTGCAGATTTACAACCAGACTTGATCACCAACTTGAAAACTATGCTCAACTCGATGCTTGTCATGTCGTGCCTTATACTTTGCTTGGCTTCTTTCCAGCTATTCCTGTACTGCCTCATGAATTTCCTAGATTTGTTCAATGAACTTGGTTGCTTTGTCCACATCATTGTGTCCATCAGCTACTATGTCTTTACCAAAGACAAAATCCAAGGGAGACTCTAGTATAAAACCAAAACATGTCTCAAAAGGAGATCTCTGAGTAGAGGAATGTTTTGCATGGTTGTAAGCATGATGCACATAACACAAATGCTCATCCCAAAGTTTGGGATGCTTGCTGCAATATCCTCAAAGCAATTGTATCACTGTCCTATTGACCACTATTGTCTGACCATCTATTTGCGGATGAAATGTCGTGCTCTTCTTTAACTTTGTGTCCATTAACTCCCATAGACTTGACTAGAATTTCCTGACAAATCGAGAATCTCGATCGGATACAATAGAAGTGGGTAAACCAAAATGAACCCATACATTTTGAAAGAACAACTTTGCAATTTTTTCAGTTGTGACCTTTTTACTACATGGTGTCAAAATACACATCTTACTAAACCTATCCACAACTACATACAAATAATCATGACTCTTTCTAGACTTTGGCAATCCCCCAACAAAATCCATGGAAGCACTTTCCCAAGGAGGAGAAGGAATTGGAAGTGGAGTACACAATCCTAATTTTCTATGACTTCGCTTGCTTGTAGCAAACATAGTACATCCTTTAATATATCTAGAAACCATCTCATTCATTCGTGGCCAATAACAGAATCTTTGTAATTGTGCAACTATTTTACTTACACCAAAATGACCTGATATGAGAGAAGTATGTGCTTCTCAAATTATATTAACTCTTCAGTTTGTTGAATGCATAACTTTCCCAAATGATATAAGATTTTGTCCTTTATAAAATAATCCAATTCTTCTACCTGCTTGCCATTACTTAAAGTTGCACATACATCCTTAAAATCTATGTCTTGAGCATATTGCTCAATTTAGCTTTCATGAACTACTGAGTTATGCTTAAGTATTGTGGATGAATTTAAAATTGGTCTTCATAACATGTCTACAACCTTATTATGTATGCCCTTCTATTTCTGAGAACAAGATGAAATCGTTGTAGAAAACCCATCCACCAATACTGTCTTGATTGTTGCAATTTAGTTTGTGAGTGTAAATATTGAAGTGGTTGATGATCTGTGTGTATGATTGTTTCTTTACCCATTATGTAATGTTTTTTAACACTCTGAACTAATGCATATAATTCCTTATCATATGTAGGATAGTTAACTACTACTGATGTGAATGTCTCATAGTGAAATCATATAGGCTTCATGTGCTGCATCAACACTGCCCCCATGGCATATTCACTTGCATTTGTTTCGATATCAAATGGATGTTGAAGATCTAGCAGTGCTAGTACTGGTGTTGTACTGATTCTTTCTTTCAATGTGTCGAAGGACTTCTGCTATTTTCCTCCCCACTGAAACACTTGTTTCACACTTGTCAAAGCATGTAAAGGAGCTGCAATCAAAGAAAAGTTAGCAATAAACTTTCTCCAATATTGTGTTGCCCCTAAGAAACTTCTAACTGCTATAGAAGTATTGGGCTAAGCCAATTTACAATGACTTCAACCTTAGAGGGATCTATCTTCAATTCACCACCCCCTACAATATAACCAAATAATTCAAAGATGTTATGCCAAATTCACATTTTGACAGTTTCACATAGAGATTTTCGCTTTTCAAAACATCTAAAATCTGCTTTACATGCTTTACATGTTCATCCCATGTTCTAATGAAAACAAGAATATCATCTAAATAGACTATTACAAAATCATCAATGAATGGTCTAAATACATCATTCATGACTCACATGAATGTAGCTGGAGCGTTAGTTAAGCCAAAAGGCATAACCATCCATTCATAGAGTCCTTGCTTCGTTTTGAAAGTAGTCTTCCATACATCGTATTCTGCAACTTTGATCTGATGGTAGCCACTTCACAAGTCCAATTTAGAGAGTTAAACTGCAACTTTTAACTGATCTAACAAATCATCAATACGAGGAAGAGGATAACGATTCTTTATTGTGATTTTATTTAGTGCTCTAAAATCAATGCACATTCTCCACGAAACGTCTTTCTTTCACACTAACACAATATGTGATCCACATGGTGATGTGCTTGGTCGAATAAACCCTTGATCGAGCAACTCCTGTACCTACTTCTTTATCTCTACATTCTATAGAGCTGATAACCTGTACATTCCAATGCTAGGTAGTGGAGCATCTTGCTGCAAATAAATCTCATGTTCTATCTCTCGCTTGGGTGGAAGCCCTTTAGGCTCTTGAAACAAAATATCATAATCAGAAACAACTTTAACTAGATCTACTTTCTGTTTAGGATTACAACCTTGGAAAGCATCAGATTTATCAATATCCTTTGCTTTTACAATCATAATTAAAAATTGTTTACTTGAATTTATAATTATTTTCATCTGTCATGAATTTATGAGAGAGAAGCTATCTTTGAGTTTATGATCCCTTAAAATATATTAAGTTCCATCCTTAGTGACTTGATATTTATTTTCAGTTCGATAGAAGATAACATTTCTATCGTACAAGTATGGACTTCCTAATACAATTCCACATATGTCCAATGGGACTATGTCTAACTCAACCTCATTTGCCAAATTTGACCCAATAGAAAAACGAAGTTTACATTGTTTCGTAACTTGTAGCATAGTTTTATCACACACCCAACCTAATGGATATGGCTTTTTATGAGGTTTTTTTTCTAGACCCAACTTCTTTACAATTGCTTCAGAAATCAAATCAACTTGTGACCCACTATCAAATAATGTATCAATTTTAGTATTCTTGGAAATGACTCTAATATGAAATAGCTCATTTATTTTCCTCTCATCATTATCATTATCAACAAAATACGAAGAAGTACTTATAGATTCTTTAGAATCATTACCTTTTATACCTGTAGATGTAACTGTTGTCTCGTAACCTCAATCTAACCCCAAGTCCTTTTGAATAGCAACAACATTCTTTCGCTCTTTACTCCTGAACTTCTAAGGCTTCAATTTCGGATGAAATGACCAGTAGTGTGCCTCATCGTGTCCTTCCTTCTTACAATGAGTGCATGAAGATTTATCCTTCTTCACAATGTTTTTTTCTTCTCCTTCCATTTAAGTTTCTTCTTTCCTTTATTCTTGCTTTCAATAGGTTTGGATGATTTCCCAACATCTTGGGTTACATTTTTACCTCTAGCTTCTAAATGAGTTGCTTGAACTAATACATCATTTAAGCTAGTTGAATTAAACATAAGTATGGTATGCCTCAAATAACTATGAAGACCACCTATGTATTTCAACAATGTCTCTGGTGAGTCCAATGATATGACTAATGTTAAATCTCTCTTGAGTATAACTTTGAACACTTTGACCTTTTAATTGACGTAGTGTTTGCCAACTCATCATTTCTTGTTCCATATAAGCCAAAGGATAAAATTTCTTTTTAATAGCAGAAACAAATTCATTCCAAGTTGAAATGATTTTACCATGCTTTTGGAGATCTTCGTGACTTTCCTTCCCACCATACAAGTGTCGTTCCTCCAAGTCTAAGGCTAGCAAGATGGACATTCTTTCTTTTTGAAACAACTTTTTGCGCCCTGCAATATACTTCAATTTGTCTTATCCAATTATCAAGCTTTTCAACATTAATTTCTCCATCATAAATTGACAAATCAAGCTTTACATTTAATTTGATCAAAGAGGATTTCTTCTTTTTCTTTTTAGAAGAACTAGTTTTATGAGAAGAAGATGATGATGACGATGATGGTGATGATGGAGGAGATGGTGGAGGAAGCTTTTCCCTTGTCTCTTTATTTGGAGGAACAAAAAGAAAAGGTTCCACTATTCCTTTATCTAGTTTAGGTGATGAAGTGCATTCACCTTTACCCTTTTTAAACTCATTATACATCTCTTCCACCATTGCATGTATCGTCATGAAACTATCCAAGAATTGGGATTTTGACCCAAGTGGAGTTTCATCTGCCATCCTTCTTTGTGAAAATACCCTTCCGATCTCTGGATTTGCCTCAACAAGTTCACCTTTGCCTCGTCCGAGCCTCAACCTAGTAAGCATTCAAATCTCCACACAAACTTGTCAAACCTTAAAAACCTTGTTGCTCTTATACCACTTGATCCATTAATGAGAAAGGTATTATAGACTATGTGTGAATTTGGCTTATGTTACTTAGTGCAACGGATCGAAAAGATTGTGAATAACATAAACACATAAACAATTTGAAAAGCACATTCAATCACATCAACACAACCAAATTTAATAAAGGAGTTCACCAGAATTTCTCGCTACGTCTCTTGGTCCTTTCGCTTCCAGTGCTGACCTCTTTATTTTGTCTTCAAATTGTCGTTACAGGTATGAGATCGAAAACAAAGTCTCAAATAAGATAATGGATCTCACCACTACATTCAGCTCGAAATTTCGAGTCAAACAAGTATAAACTTGACCATATTTGGCCACTGTGACCTCCATACCCATTGGAATGGTCCAAAACCACCTCTGTCCCTACAAAACCACCCTCTGTGTGGCAAAAACCACTCTAGCCTTCATAAAACCACCTCGGACTGTGTGATGGTGGTAGGGATTCGACATGTTCTTTATGTTTTGGTGATATGGTATTATATACCATATGTAGTTTCAATCCACGGTGAACGTGGGATAATGCGATAACACAAAATCAAAGGATAAACCAAAGGACCAGCGGGCTTGGGTTTGACCCTGACCGTCTGACCTTCTCTCGGTGGAGATCCCGACACTAAATGATCCAATGGCTATCGTGTCGTGCTTGTCAACTAACCCAGACGATCTCCACTGTCGATCTGTCTCATCCGATCCGACGGCTATCGCACAATCTCACATGAAATTAAGCTCGACCGATATCAAATAGAGAGCGCACGAGAAAAGCAATTTTCCCATGCTACGTGTCACTCGCTAAGGGTGATCGCGTGAAATTTTAGAATACCACTTCCCACCTTTAGGGCGCGCAAGAAACCATTTATCAGTTGCCTACTGGAACTCAAAGAAGTTAAAATTCTTTTTGATAACCACATCACATCCGTTTAAAATATTAACCTTCTTGCTTGTTCTGATGTGATATGCATTGATCTTTGTTGATGGGACGATCACCACTCTCGTTTGTTGATCTAACTAATCCAACGTCTGTGGTGTGAACCAATCACAAATTGCCATGTCACCTTCTCGGCTAACATCATCCAGAACCCATGACTCATTCCCGGGTTGCCACATGTCTTGTTGACGTAGGCATTGACTGTTGACCTTTGATTGGTTCTAACTTCTCCATCCGAACTTGGATTTATGCGTCGTTTGCACCGTTGGACTCGTATCGTCAAGCACTTCAACTTGATCCCACTTTCATCTGCATTTGAAGACTTTGATATGGAGGCAACATTGAATCCATTTTGGATCAATAGCAATACAAAATAAATAAATAAAATTTATTTATTTTCTAAAAGATTTTAATTAAAGACGACAACAACAACAACAACAAATAAAATTAATATAGGTTTATTTTTATTTTTTTGTAGCTTTTTTACACAATAAAAACAAATAACAATTTTAGTTTAAAAAAAAGCAAAATAAATCAATTTTTTTTCAAGAAAATAAATCAATTTTTTTCAAGAAAATAAATCAATTTAAAAATTAAATAGTTTAGAAAAAAAAAAACAAAATAAATTTTTAAATTTGAAGTTAAAATAAAAATAGAAATTAATTAATTAATTAATAAAAATAGAAAAAATGCATTCTGCATTCTACAACAAAGGAAGCAACAGTGCAACAACAATGTCGGCAGTGGCCATGTCCAAGAAGATTCCATGCTTGACCACACTCTTAAACCCCTTCCGTTGGATTGGTTTGCGAACGTTGTCCAAAACTGGATCCAAGTCGAAGATGACAAGTTTCAGTTTCGAGGAGGGGGAACCATGTTCACCAATGGTGCAGATTCTTACATTGATGATATCAATGGAATTTCTACGTCACTACCCTCTAAACGTGAATATAGTTATCCATTCATCTACTCTTCAACCCATAATTCGGTAAACCCAATGTCATTTCCCTCTAATGGAAATGTGAATGTCGTTTCCCATCCATCTATAATAAAATTTGAAATGCAAATGCTTCATTTGAAATTTTATTGTTGGCAAAGCTATTTTGATTAATTTCATGTTAGCTTAGCCTTGAAAACGAACCACAACAGGGAAATTTTAAAAGCACTGAATCTCTTCTCACTAGTAGGGAATTTGTCATAAATCCGAAGTCTCATCATTAAGCAGCTTAGCTAAAACCACCGAGAATTAAAACCAGTGGATGACCAAAATAGTGGCAAGTTCATTAAACAAATGATGGTCTCTTCAATATTATATTGCTCTCGATTCAAAGACAAAGGCCATTATTTTCGCTCTAATGTTTCAGTTGTAGAAAGGGGAAGGATAGAATGGAAGGATGCTAGCAGTTGCTGCCTGAGTAAGAACTCTCGTGTCTAGTGTGAGGCCTTTTTAACATACCCTCGGACCTATGACTTAATTCATGCTTCCGATCTCTTGAGAATGTACTAGGAAAAGTGTGATTTAAGTGACATTATTCTAGAAATGGACCGCATCCTCTTCCTCGAAGGGACTCTGATCTTCAGGGACACTGTTGACGTTTTGGTGAAAGTGGAGCACTTGATTGGTGGCATGAGATGGTGAAGTCCGACGATGATGAATCATGAGAGTGATCCCTTTAACCAAATCCATATTGATCTAAGCAATACTCATATTCAGGGTGTTTGTTACGATGATTTCATTAATAAGATGATGATCTGATCCTTGATTAAATGCAATAGATATTACGCCAAGAAAAGTGCAATTCCAATCCATTTCTGATCTCCAAAATCTCGATTTCCTAGTCCAACATTCATGCAAAGATGTGATTAGATTGAGTGATATATTTAGAAGTCGAACTGGCCAGTGAGGAAAATCAAGTTTCTGTTAGTAGAATATGGAAAATATTGTGCTAATTCCTCATGCTAATATTGGGCTTTTGCTCTCATCACTTGGAAAATTGTGGTTGTGGGTAGGTGGTGCTAGAGCAGGCTCTGCCAAGAGAAACCGAAATATTTTTTGGTAAATCACCTTCAACCTGTTCACCAGCAAAAGCATGTTCATCCTTTTCTTCGTAAAAGGAGGCCAACAAATCATGGGAACTCCATGTGAGATGCTCTCTAGCGTAGAATTCCAACTGCGGTGAGAAACAAAAACACCAGTGGTTGGGTGAGCGAGAACAGGAATCTGAGGCGCCCATGAAGCAACAACAAGTCCCCAGTCCCTAGTTTGATTCTCGAATCCCTTGGGTAAGAGTCGGGAAAGGTTTGTCTCTTTGATGTAGAGAAAGCTACTTGACGTACTACGTAACACCCACAGGAAGCAATGTCCGCTTATTTCTAGTCCCACCATGAGTTCGGTCACCTGCACCCTCGACAACGTTGTTCTGCTTCCGAATGAAACGAACGGAACCGACGAAGGTGGTTGCTTGTCTAACCATTTGAGGAAATCAACCTGTTTGTCTTTGACAAGTTTGTCATTGACGAGGATATGAGTGGCCCAACCAGATAAAGGTGGGGAACTCGCCAAGCCCGAGTCGGATTACATATCTTTCCTTCCGCAATGACTTTTATCATTTCAGGCTCCACTTCCTCGAAGGTGTTTATCAAAATTATTGTCACTTTCGATAGGCATGAAGATTGGAGCACTACCCAGTAAAAGGCTTCATCGGATTTGTCACGAAACAAAGGAGGAATATCCGTGCTAGCAATCGGTGGAATTCCTGGCACCTCTATTGGGAACTCAACATCCTTAAACAAAATTGGAATCTCTGAGATGAGCTTGGGGATAGATAACATGAAAGAGAGAAAATAAACATTGGAAGTGAAGAATACATATGTGGGTATGCCCAACTCGGCGGCCACATCGTACATAGTGGAGCAGGAAAAAAATCAGTGATAAAAGCAGAGAAGGGCAGGCCAGAGTCATCAAGGAATCTGAGAGCAATTACAACTATTTCTTTCGATTTCTTGAGAAGCTTAGAAACATGAGTTTCGAGTTGCATATGTTGTGCACCTTCGATCTCCACTTTTGGCAACTAGACGAAGGTGATGTCTTGACTGGAGGAGGCGATGCAGTCCGAGTAAGTGTCTGAATTTGAAGCTCTCGGTAGGGTGGTAAGCAGTATTCCTTGATCAGTGGAAAAATAAAATCGATTTTTTATTTAATTTTTTTTGTGTGGATACAAAATAAATTTCATTTTTTTTAGTATTTAAAAAAAAAAGAACAAATAAAAAATCAAAATCAAAACAATTAAAAAATAAAAACAAATAAAAAATCAAAACAAATAAAAAAATCAAAACAATTAAAAAAATTCAAAACAATTAAATAAAAAAAAAATCAAAAAAAAAAAAAAATCAAAATAATTAAAAAAAAAAAATCAAAAAAATCAAAACAATTAAAAAATATTCAAAACAATTTAAAACAAAACAAATAAAATAAACAATTAAAATAAATAAATAAATTCAAAATAATTAAAAAACAACAACAACAATTAAAAAATAAAAATAAAAATTTGCAAATGGACATTTCAAAACAATTGAAAACGTTTTATGCTAACTTGTCTTCTTGGAGTCACTTCAAAAGAACTAGCATGCAAAGGCAACAAGTAAAAAGAAATCATTTTATTTCGTTGTTAGCATTGATACTTGCATTTTATATCTTTCAAAAAGCTCTCACAGTTTTCATGCAGGATTTGTACTAAGCTTTTACAGGTGCACATATGATCCAAGTTCATGCAAATGTGATCTCTAGAAATCACATTCATCATTGAAAGCTCGAAGGAGCTAATTACATATGTTGTGACATTTGTCACTACTACCCACACTTCTCCTTCAAAGCCTCATCATTCGTCCATGTTAAAGTCCATTGATTCATTGCCTTATCCATCATGAATTCATATATGTCTACTTTTTTGAGTCACATACATTTTTGCCTTATTTAATTCATCTTTTTGCCTCATGAATAAACCATCCATCTCTCTGCATTGCCTTGTATTCCTTATCATAAAAACTATTTGACCATGACATCTTTTATCTATAGTCCTACCAATCATTTTGTATGAACTCGTGTTGACTGGTGTGGGATTCATTAAGGACCACCTTTCAACAAGTCTTGACCCATCGACCTCAGCACCTTATCTAGGATAAAGACTAGAGCCATTATTAGTACCTTGAGGCTTATATGCCTTAATGGCAAGTCTTCTCACACACGAATAATGGGAATACATTAATGTCCCTTGTTTGTTGGATCTTGCAAGTGGCTCGACATCAACTCATCTATTCGCACTTCGCAAGATGTACTTGGGTACCTTGGCACTCATTGACATTAATGGTGAGTTTGCCTCGCATTGGTTAACAACATTCATCAATGGCCGGTAATCCAAAGACTTCTTTCGACGTTCGACATCAACACATTTATTCACATGGAAAGAATTGTGCCACAATATGGGACGACATGAAGACTATATGAATAAGTAGCAGATTCAATAGTATTTTATACTTTGGAATAGATTCAATAGCAGTAATAAAGGATCCACATTCACAACTTCATCCATCATGTATGCAACCAAGACACATATCACATTCTTGTATTCTTCATTCCATGTGTCAGCAGCAGGAGCTACAATTTTATACATATACATAGTCTGTCCACTTAGGTAAGTAAAGGTATGTTCTTTTCTAGCTTTTTATCATATAATTCCTTTAAAACTGAAATTATAATTTCTGGAAAATGCTTTACCATGTTCATGTTCATACCTCATATTCACATTTCGTTATATATATCGCATTTATATTCCATGATCACCTTTCATATGTCATATATGTCCTTTACACACATGTCATCCTAACCAACATACTTTTCCAAACAACTACTATTGCATTATGATTCAAATGTTACATGATTTGCAAATAATGCTTGAAGAATGAATGGTTGATTAAATGTTTTCAACACAAAAACAACAAAAATATTGTTACACAAGAACCAATACTGGTCAAATTTTGGTTGTCACACAAGAACCAACCAAAATAATATGTTTCAATCGAATGTTTTTCAGAAAGAACACTTTGCAAAAAGAACAAAATTGTCAAAAAGAAAAATATGCGAAGTTAAAAAAAATCGATATCAGCCAAAGTTCATATAAAAGCAAGACAATGCAAAAAGATTAAATCATGAGTAAGTGAATCAATACAATAGATTGCATGAGGACATGCAATAACTTATGTTGGGGGGTATGTTGGGCCACCAAATTAACGTTCACTTTCACTCTATTTTTCACCTTTATCCTCATTTTTTCACCTCATTCCATCACATTAGCATTAGATAACCCTACATTATCTTTACTACATGATTTCACATTTACATTTTCCAAAGTTATTAATTTCATGTATTTAGAGTGAATTTATGATTAAAAGTCAGAGAAATAACATGTATTTTCTTATACCTAAAAGTGGCTTGAGTTTGATGACATGTGTAGATCATTTGGAAGCTTCCAAGGCACCCTTATGTGGCCTCCCAAGATCAAATTCGAATTTCAACTCAAAAGGTGGACCATATTCCAAGGAGAAAGGTCATGGAGATCTTGATGTGTCATAGGATTTATATCTAGTATTTAGGGATAAGTTGAGACAAGTATGGATCTAGTATATATTTAAGGGATCTACATTTATTGAGTAGATATCCCTAATTCATGAATAAATAAGAGGAGCATCCTTCAAAGGAAGGTGAACAATTGTCAAATAATCATTAGCATCAGATTTATTATTGTTCATTCAACATGAATAATATCATTTTGTCCAAATCATGAGTTATGAGTGTTGTTTGATTCTTAAGACGTGATAATTTTTTAGGTGTTCTCATTGAGGAATGGAGGGCCCCCATACCAAGACAAGTACACTTTGTTGTATGATGTTTATATTTGTGGATATGCTAGTTTAGTTCTTCATGTTTATTATATTCATTTGTTGTAAACATTTGTAAATATCTTTATTGTGAATTCATTTTATGGCCATGTGTTAAGTTAGAAGTGTGAATATTTATTATGCTTGTTGGATGATTCTTGGTTTAATTCTAATCTACATATGAAGGGACAAACAAGGGTTTAAGTTAAATTCTCCTTATATATGATCACGAACAATAACTGAAATTCATCCTCTTTTCCTTGTTTGAGTTATTTTTGAATCTCTAGTTTTAATGCAATGGTGACAATGATGGAATATAATTGTAAGGAAGGACAATTTCGATCTACTAAGTTAGGAGCCTCTTCTCTTGCTATCTACGCATCATCAACCATTTCACTTTAGTTTCTTTTCTTGGGTACAGTACTATGAGGAAGGACAACCAAGACCTCCTAAGTTAGGAGTGTCTTCTCTTGCTTGCAGCATCTTGAACTAAAAACTTTTTAGTTGTAGAAGTTATTTGTAATGTGAATTTCCTTTCTTTCTTTCATCCTAAACAAACCTTCTACAATAGTTTCATCTGAGGTCCCATATATTTTGGTTTGCTTCTAAATTTACGAAACCCTCGGGTTGACAAAGTAAAGGACATGGATTTAGCATACAACTAAATCGCCCAACAGCAATCATGTTCTGAATGGGATTCCAGAAGGGAAGAGAAAGGAAAGCATGATAAGTTTGAAAACTTGTTAATGGGACCTTACGTTATTGATTCTTACAAGGGTAACGTCAATGCCTTTTTTCTGAACAACATAGATGGAACAACATTACTTGGAGGACCTATCAATGGAAGGATGCTAAAGCATTATGTTTTTCAGGACTAGGAAAGCATTTTTTTTTTATCACAGCCATTATAGATACCATTTACTTTTGTACTACCAGGAGTGGGTAGCTTGTGTCTAAAAGTTGAATACCGTGGAGAAGGCCCTGAGCTTTAAGGCATTTTGCCACCATAACTACAGAAAATTGAAAAAATCAGGTGTAGCCAATATTGAAGATGAGGATTCAAGGCTACTAGTCTACGATGTTCTTGACACTTCACTAGGAAGTTCCATCCCCAACTGGAGACAGTGTTAGGGTCCTATAATTTATAGGATCAAATGATCATTAAATAATTGCTTTAAGTATTTTATATTGTAAATAATATTGCTTTCTACAAATGATTTCCAAAAAAATATAGAAGAATAAAAAGAAAAAATGAAAAGAGGGTATAAATACAAAAAATAGAAAAAAAAGGAAAAGAAAAGAAATGATAAATGAACCCCACAAAAAAATGAATAAATGTGAAAGTGATGCTAGTTTAAGTGCCACTACTAGCCTTTTAAATTTGTAAAGAATAAGTTCATGAAATTGTGTGCAACTTGTTTAAGTGCCACAATCCCTTCCTGCTTGAGACATACATTTTAATCATGTTCAAGCTGGTTTCAATTTATGTTAATTAGGTTAGAGTGAATAACTTAGCCAAACAGTGTAATCTTGGTTAAGATTTGATAGATAGAATAGGTGAATAAAGTTAATCCAACATTTTAATCTAGATTAATGCAGTTGATTAGATTAGTTTAGTGAGTTGAAATAAACATTTTGAGTATGCTAAGACTAAATAAATAGATAGGGTTTGAAAATTTAAATGCACCCTCATTTGCTTTAAAAAAGCATTAGAATAAGAAAATTATGTTTTTTGATGTAACAGTATAAAGTGGTTCATTGACCAAAGTATTGGACTTTGGTATATAATGCATGCGCTTGAAATATGTTGTGGGGCCGATAAGTGTTAAACCACACACTTTTTCCTTGCCCCTGATCATCCATCGCCCCGATCCAACAACCCAGGATTGTTTTTGGACCCCCCCGCAGTAATAATGTTTAATGGCAGGGGGGTCCGAAAATTAGTTTTCCGCCCCCTACGTGTCAACACCGTAGGATTTCAGACCCCCCCGTCGCTTACCGGATACTGCCTACCCCCCCTCTGAAATTTGTTTCGCCTACTGCCGCAATCCGCTTTCCTGCCAATTGTTGCCTCCACGCTTTGTCTTAGCCACCATTCCCATCACCCCATGTGTCCCTCTTCCTGTCACTCCCTCCAACGGTCCTATGCCATTCGACCACCAATCCTCAGCTACCACGTCTGCGACCATTCCACCCTCCATTAAATTTTTTTCTGTTCACCCGTGCCATTTCCAAAATCAATGCAATATCAAGACTACTAATCCAATGGTTAAGCCCAATCCACGCCTTATAAAAATTCAATTCTCACCTACAATTACACCTTTCTATATTTTCCTCGTGAACTTTTCTCCTGCCTCTGTTATTCTCTGATCTCATAGCAACATTCTTGTTGCTCGTCTCTCATAAAAATATAGAAGTAATATTACTAAACCTTCCTACTAATTCCTGAAAATTGCTATGAATTCCTTCTATCAAGATTCTTCTCCTATCCTTTATTTAACTACAATGGCAACTAAAGTCAACCCTGTAGTGAATCCTATTCTCACTCCCCTGGACTTAGACCACATTCTGCTCGCCGACAGAGACTAAAAGATAGTCGAAACATAGTGTGAATTCGACCTCTTCGAATTACGCTACTAGTTTTGGGATAATTTCCTTGATCAATCTGATGAAATAAACCTCTAGAAGTCTAGAATTCCTCTTTTTTTTTTCCCCTGGTCCTATCATTTTCCCGCATTCTTTCTAAAATTCCAAGCCTCTTACCTTTCAAGTAGGAGGGATATTATCTCCCCAAATGGTGAAATTATCTTCACCATTACAATTAATAGAATTAATCAAATGCTACAAGTCCCCCATAGTGATTCCCTCACCCCTTTTTCCCTTGAAGCTCTTAGATAAATTTATAATAAGTTAACCTTCCCCCAGAGAGCTACAATTTTTAAAGTTTTCCTCCCTGAAGACTCTCAACTCCCTAATAAAAATCCCCCTTATCCTTTTTCTATGTTCCCTCAAAGGACCAGACAGATTATCTATGTCTTTTCATCCATTCTTGGTTACTATTCAGATAAATGGGTAGATGAGCCTATTCTAGGCTTTCTCTCCATCCTTTCTTCAGAAAAAGGACTATCAGTCACCTTTGACTATGGTCACTTCTTAGAAAATGTAATTCATGAACAATTCCTTCAATTTCTAACTGAAGGAATGTTCAAATATTCTTCAATTCTCATGTACATGTTTATTTTATTTCAAACAAATAAATTTCCCTTCGTAGTGTAGAAGCTTGATCCACAAGGAGAGCAACAGTCTGTTGTTTTATGGACTTCCTTAATAAGAAGACAATCACAAGAATTCAGCTTCACAGACTTCATCGATCAGTTTATCTATCCAACAACTTGTTTGTTGAGTGGCCAACATGTTATGAGGATTAGGGAAGACATTCAGAAGGTTTTACAGCTCAGTGAACAGGTGAAAACAGGGGACTGATACCTTTACCAGTCATTCACAGAAATTAGAGTGTATGGTTCAGAGTTTCCACCATATAAGTTGCCGAAGTATCTGCCAATGAGAATATTTGCCTTGGAGTACATCAAGAAAATAATTCACTCTGAAAGCATTCATTTCATGGAAGCTAAGAAGAAATCTTAGTTCTCGATCAAAACACATATAGGACCTTTCATTTGCAACAATAGAGCAGCAGGAGAGGAAGCAGACCTCCTACTGAAACAAATGAACTTCCCTCTCAGTTTCACTTGTTCTTATGATGCCTTTGGGGTAATTTCAAAGTTAAGAGTGGAGAAGAAAGCTACACCCTATGTGCATACTCAAAGGCCAAAAATAGAGAAATATATTAACCAACATAGTTGGGTAGAAAATACATTGTAGGAGGTCGAGGAGCAGGTACTTTCTAGGACAACTTCAGAGACTCCCATACCCAGAGAAAAGACGGATAAGAGACCGAGAGAGGATGATTCTCCATCGGTTACATAAGTCTCCACCAAAGAGTTCAAAATATACACAAGGAAGATTAAAACATGTTCTAAAATAGAATTCCCATCACTGGAGGACACACAGGGCAATATTGTACTCTCAGGATTTCATACTTTTAAGTTGGATAGTGGTACCATAGAGTCTCCATCATCCTCGGCTGCTAAAGAGATTCCAACTACTATAACGCAGACACCATAATCATCCACAGAGCAAAGGCAACTGGATATTTTTTAGAGATATAAAGAGATTAAGTAGAGGAATGAAGCCATACATGATAATATCTTTGGTCAATTCAGGAAGCAATCTTCCTCCATTCAGCACATGCTTATTTTAGCATATGATACAGAGAAAGGGAAAATGCACATGGAATTTTTGTAGGCCTAGGTCCCTTAACCAAAGTCAGCTATTTCAAACAAAGTACCTTTGAATTTGATGCAAAGGATGTCCATCCTTTGGATCAAATAGATATGCATAGGCAAGCTGGAGAAATGGTATACTCTACTTTCACACTGACTGTTATCACTGCTTCCAAACTACTACTTTGAATAATGTGCAGTCACATCTTAAATTGGAGAAAGTGTCCTCACTTGCCAAAGACACCAGAATCAAATTCTTGGAGGAAATGGTGATCAAAGTAGGCTTTGATCCAGATAATTCAAAATCCGTGGAGGAGATAATCAGGAATAAAAATTCTGACCTAACAACACTAAAGAAGCAATGGAAGCTGCTAGAAATAGAAGAGCCCCATGCCAAGGAATTTGGAGAGATAGAGCTACAAAAAGAAGAAATGTTGAAGCTTTTAGTAGAACAGAATGGACAGATCAAAGAGATGGAGGTAGAAATGGACAAGTTGATAAAAGAAAAGGAACAAAGTTCACAACTTGCAGTGGCTCCTCTTAATGCAAATCCCATTGCATCCCTACTTCAAATAGGTATCCCTATAGTAACCATGATAGCGGGAACATGATCTTCTACTGTGCTCCCCACATCAATTGCATATGGATTAGTTAAGTTGGTTGAATCCATGGAAAACATGTCTATACACGGAGAAGAGCCAAAGAAGCTCAGGCAGGAGTTGAAAATCCTATAGGAACAGAGTACAAGATTTGAAAATGCCTTCATGATAGAAGCACAAAAGTCCTAAACATTGTCCTAGAGATTGCAGAAGATGGAAAAAGATTGTGCCATGGGAAATACATTGGCACAAGTAAAAGAGAATATATGGAAAAGGATCAATTAAGACATGGAAGACATTTGGCCTTCAATCCAAATTATTTTTTAGCAACAGGAGCTAATTGAATGATCCAATGAAGCCATCGAGCAGGTCAGAAAGAAATTGGGAGATAAACCCAATGAAGCCACTGAGCTCATCAAATTTCTTAACTCAAAGAACAGTCAGGATTTGGAAGAGTTGGAAATTGAGGACAAAACTGAAACATTTTGGAAGTCAAGAAAGTATTGACTAAAATAAATATTATGAAATAACTTGAAGAGAAGGGTCAAATCATGAACACTAGTATACACAAATTCTTCACCAAGATGGAGCCCCTCTACAAGAAAGGACTTCCAAACTTATTAGTTATCTATGATAAGCTCAACACGTGGTCAGATTACAGTGAGAAAATTATGACCAAGGCAAGAGATAGTTCAAAGGTTACAACTGGAAGACTCAGTATGATAGGAAAGATGTTCCTGTAAGCAATGGCATATGATATTGACATTCAGTATTTAATTCCAAATCTGTTCATCACCAGGCTGACATTTTCCAAATATACTGAAGTCGACGAAGTGTACAGAAATTTGATGAAATGAATATCCCGAGTGAACAATGTTGGGATAAACTTTGTGATTTACTAGAGTAAAATGTAGATTCAAGCACACAGCTCAACGTCATGACACATGTAGGATTTGAGCGCTAGATAACTAGTTGTTCCACCAATTCAATGCCACCATTTTAGATAGTTCAAATTTTCCTGATATCATTGTAATAAGTTAGATTCATTCAGTTTTATTATTTTTAAATACATCCTAGTCATCTTGAGAGGATATTTTTGGTAAATTATTTATAAATACTTCATCTCCAGAAGTATCAAAGGTTGGTTTTTGTATGAAGAACACTATTGTATATTGTTGAAGCATCAATGTATTTACCAGTAATACAAAAGCTCTTTCCCAGGATTCTTGTGTCAAGTTGTTGGTGAAGTGCATCTATCGTCTTATGTGTTTCTATTTTTATTTTTATAGGACATATTTGTTTCCAAATCTGAATTATTCATAAGATAAATAAAGGGAAGATTTTTTTTAAATCTACACTTTGCACCCGACTATGAATAATTTCTATGTTTTCTTCTGATCTTTAAATATAGAATTTTGGTAACAATGCTCTATATTCAAAGCGAACCTTAAATCTGTTCTTCTTCCCCATTTCACAGATCTTAAAGAATCCAATCGGTTTGGCTACCCTGCCTTGTGAGATCTATCTGTAGACGCTGCAGTCAATCTGTATTTCATGTAACAGACTCGATAGCCCAATAGTAATCTAATTATCAACCAACCATTCAAATACAAATCAAAATCCGAATTTCATATCTAGGCTAATATTCAATCCAACAAAGTTAAATCTTATAGAGAGAGCCCTCTCTAAAGCTGGCAGGGCTAGATCTCAGCTTCCAAAGTTGCTTTGTGGTTACCTTGGTGATTTTCTTCTATAGCCTTAGAAAATTACTAAGTGCTAACACTCTATACAAATCAACAAATTGAGAGAGGGATTTTCTTTTTAATTGCAAAGAGGGTTTTTGTAATTTATTGCAGAACCATACTACAACTTGCATCTTTTAGCATTATTGCAAAAGTGATAAGTTTATTGGTGTTTCTGCCGTGTATTCTAGTTTGGTTTTTTTTCTTAAATATGTTAGTGGATGATTGCATTATTGTGTTTTTCACCCCCTTATGTTAATTAATTTCTACATAGCTATCTTTGCAAGTATCAATAAAATAGAAATGAAAACCTAAGCATGAATTCAATAGAACTAATTTGCAATTTACTGATAATAAATTACTATATTACGTTATTTCAATTGTTGTTGTGTTTATTGAACTATTTCTTGAACATGATGGTAAACCAAATATTGAATTTACATTTTCAAAGAACCCTCTTCTTCTTTTCGTCTCTTTCAACTCACAAAAATGAAAACTATTCTTGCTTTGTAATATTTGATTGAATTTCATTTTTTGTTTACATTATAGACAAGATTTGTACCTCCATCTGCATTTTTCATCTTTCTTTAAAATTCTCTTTAGCATAGGCAAAACACTTTTTTGAATTTATCATTTTTCTCTAACTTGAACTTAACCCTTCATTCACATCATTAAAGATCAAGTGCTTAAACAATTGTATTAAGTTATCATTAATATTGGCATTCTTACAATATTTTCACACCCTTTTTTGTAATATTTAATTGTAAAATTGTTTCATAGATATTATTAATATATAACTAAATAAAAACTTATCAAAGTGCTTAAAATTGTATTAAGTTATCATTAATATTGACATTCTTACAATATTTTTGCACTTTTTGTAATATTTAATTCTAGAATAGTTTCATAGACATTAGTAATATATAACTTAATAAAAATTTAACATAATTTAGTATGTAATATTTAAATGTTATATAATAATATAATGAATAGTAGATATAGAGTACTGCAAAGTTTGAAGAATAACAACATTTTTAAAGATATTTTGTTACTTATTTTGTTATTTATATAATTGTATTAAGTATAAAAATAATTACAATAGGGCGTAAAGTTATTTTTATTATTTAGTAGAACATTAGCAATGTATTATTATATAATATATTATGTATTAGTTTATATAAAAAATATTTAGTTTTATATAGATATTTACAGTATATTAACATATAGTTTAGATAATTAAATTATATATATCTAGAAAACCTATTATTAATATAGTAATATTTATATAATATAGTGTAGTTACTTAAAATAGTATTACTTACTAGTTGCATATATATTACATTAAATTTCAGTGAAAATAATTAATATTGACTAACACTAATATTATAATAATTTAGTATTTCTTAAGGATATTAATATTAATAATTAATATTTAAAATGTAATATAGATTATCTATTTGTAGTATTATTAGATAAGTATTCATTAAGATAAAGAGGAATAGTATTAGAATTATATAGTATTATAATATTATTAGTATTAATGTTAAGTATTTGTATATTAGATTTAGTGTTATATAGGTTGTTTAATATATAATAAGAATAGTTAGTAAGTATTTATAGGTTACAATAAGGCTATATCAATAATAGCTTAAATTACGCTAAGTTTATTTATGAAATACTAACATAATATAAGTAATCCTAATATTCATTTAACTTAGGAGATAAATATAAATACTTTAGTAATTAACATTATATTAATATTAGTATAGTATAGGTATAATATAGAATATATTAACATAGCTATTAATGGTATAGTACTAACAACTATCTAACATAATATCATATAGAATAAGAAATAGTATTATCTTGACTTAGCATCATATACGTTAGTTAGGTTAGATTAACACTTAGATTAGCTAGGTTATCTTTAGAGTAGTCCTAGATAAGTGGGTAACTAGACCCATAACCAGTCGGAACCACCATTGTCAATGGAAAAGGGTCTAACTTGGGGCTCTAACCAAGTGGTATCCCCTAATGTTGATGAGGGCATTTTTTTCCCATCAACACAATTAAATGCCTATAGTTTCTTGAAGGTGCTTGGATATGATTACTTTTTTCCAATAAAACTCTACAAAACATTGTTCTATGAAATAAAGTCCTTGACCCCACATGACAATTCGTCCAACAAGTAAACCATATTATTGGACAGGGGTATACCCTTTGAACCACTCTTTAGATGACATTTAGCCTAAGCCACACCTTCCTAGTCCTAATCTTCTCCATGACACTAATATTCATACCAATAATAACAATTATGATCATAGTCATCACACTAATTCTTATGCAAACTCCAATATTCCTATTGGTTTCAATAAACATTGTACTAAATTTCTAAACTTGTGTCATTATGTTCATGTTGAGAGGCACAATGTGATGGGTTTGCATATTGCACATTGCCTGACATTTCCTAGAAATAATGTTTGGGCCATGCCACAAAATTATAGAGAAAATAAACTCTGTAATTCATATAACAATCCCCATCAATTGCGTGACCACATTAATAAGTTGGCCTCAAACATGAACTTCAAATGCCCCAGTGGATTCTTTGATCGGATTGCCTAAGATCAAGAAGATCAACTAATCTCTTCCTAGGACACATCTGATATTATCTCGAAAGAAAAAGTATAGGTGTCAGACCTAAAAATAAACAAAATGCATCAAAGAGGAGTGGATAATTAGGAAGAAGAATGTTCAACTAGTGACTGGAATGAAAACAAAGTTCTGGATTCTGGGTCACTTTTGGTACAACAAAGACATGAGCAAATGAAATCCAATTTGTTCATTTTTTTTCGGCCATGGAGGACTCCCTGAGCTTCTGGCCCCTACAAAAGCTCAATCCAAAGCTTCTCAAGCTCTTTCAACTCACGATCCAGCTACCATAGGCTTTAATTTTTCATCATATGAATTCTTGGGAGGAAGATTCCTGAATTTTTCATTTTCCTCCACTATAAATCCCAAGATACATCCCATAGATACAATGCTTCAAGGATCTAAAGAAAAGTTGATGTATGCTCTTTGTATTCATTAACAAGTAGGACTTTGCTTCACAGTAATCACCACAATTTTGTTGAGAAATGGCAACAAGAAATTCCAGTTTAATTTGTCCTTGAATTAAACTGAGAATTAAAATCAAATTCCATTCTCATAGCAACTTGTAAATAGTTAGTTAAGTTTAATTAAATTAATTAGCTTAGGAATTTCGAGTTGGAAGTCTTTACGAAGTCATGTATATGTTCTCCCTATATTATAGGGGTCTAGGATGAGTTGATTGTGAGTTGTAATTAGATACCTCAGTTTACTAAGTTAAGTTCAGTTAAATTAGTTCCAAATTGTTTGTGGAACTAATAGTGAGTTAACAAATATTTGGTGCACTAATGCATTAACTAGTGCTACTCTAGTTAACTAAAGATTCCTTCATCGGAAATTCATGCATGTCAATTTTAAGAAATACATAGTTGAGACTAGAGTGAAGGGAAATTGTACTATCACTTGTATGATTTACTGAGTTGTATAGATCATGCATGCAATCAAGAACTGAACCTTGAGGGCATTGCACAATTTTGGATGCACTGGTTTCGCATTAATATGGGCTCATCATCCATAGGAATTGTGCAAGGAAATAGGGGCTTGGAGCGCAGGAGAATTGGATAAGTGGTTGCCAAGAGTTTGCTTGTGAGTTGGAGATTGATTTTACTGAGTGTTGGGATTGTTCTTGTGAGAACAAGCATTGTATTATCATCTTTGATTTTTTATATAAGCAATACAGATAGTGGGGTTTTGAGTTGTGGCTTTCCTTGGATATTTATTGTGTTATGTGTATTTGATTATCTTCCTCTTGTTAATTATTATTTTCATCGATCTATTGGCTTCCTTTGAAAGAAAGTAAAATTAGATTCTTGTCTTGTGCTTTAGTACATTGTATGAGCTTGTGAATCTGCAAGAAATTCTACAAATTTTTACATGTATTTTTTCGGTTTAGTTTGATCTATGGGATTTGAGCCATGGTTTACATAATATTTCGTTAGAATGGCACAGGGATTTTACTTCACTTTATTGTAGGGTTGCAAACAATGCATGTGTGCTTTTTGTGATGAGGGGAATTCAAAATTCACTTTATGTGGGAAGGAAAATCAAAGCATTGAGTAGTTAGAAAATGAAGGAGAAGCTTATCATTTGTGGAACTGCTTACTCGATGTCCGAATATGAGAATAACTATTAGAAGTTAGTGAACTAGGTATTGTAAGGTATTATTTGGTAATGATGATTGATCTTTAGTATCTATTTCACTTCGTTTTCCCCACTGAAATGTTTATAGCTTGTGTGAAGAAAGATAACAGGTTGTGAGAAAAATATTAAAATTTGTAGGAATTTGAGTTGGCATACGAAGAGAAATTTCTTCATCTTCAACGCAAATTTAAAACGTTAAGAGCAACAGCTTTTTATGAATTGAGTTGTTATAGCGATGCTCCTTAACCTCATTTGAATTTTCTTCGAATGTCTATTCAACTATGATAGTGGTATCATATAAGCATAATTGTTATCAGTTTTCATTTTGGCTGAAGTCAATTTCTTCATTTCAATGAACTAAGATAGCCATCCTATATTACAAGTCTATTTCTATAGAATTATTCAAATAATTTTATATGATAATTCTTTATTGTAAATTAATTTTTTTGATATTGATAATAATAATAAAAACATAATTTACATTATATGTAGACATTCCAGCATTTTGATTATATTACCTTAATCTCAAACAAAATAAATAATGTATAACTTCATCGAAACTTAAAAAAATCTAATATGTGAGGTTCGAAGTATATAATTATTCGAATCTATTCAACAAAATTATTTTTAAAAATAAATTAAAGAGAGTTTAATTTTAGAGTTGTGATTTATTTTAATAATTAAAATAGTGGGAGTGAGATCTTTTATGTTCAGGGAGAAAGAACCATACACTTGAAGCTTTCTGCCACTATCCTTTAGTGAGCTTGTGAGTCTCGTTGTTCACAAGGATTCTAGAGAAGAGTAGCTTGAGCATCTCCTTGAAATAATCAATGGTGGTTACAATGTCTTAACACAATGAATTACTAAAATTTGATATTTGTTTTAATGCAGTGATTTACTAAAATATATATAAATGTAGACAATTCTCCTTTAAATTTGCACCTATACATATAATTTTTTAAGAAAAAAGTTTTACTTTTTTTTCAACTATAACTTTTTAGTAAAGCGTTGAGCTTGTAATCATGATTTACATATTTTTAACCTTTTGACCACATTGGGTAATTAGGTAATCAACTTTATGCATTCAAGTGTTTTAAGTGTATTTTATAATTATGATATCAGGCCAAATAAATACTATAATGCTCGATAGGATTAACATGTCATACATGCTCTCTGAAAATTATGATAGTGAGTTTCAATGAATCGAATCTTTATTAGATCCTAAAGAACCATGAAATTAAGGATGGGATGTAAGAGAGTTCGCGTGTGTTAATCAATTTTATTTAAAAATAATAATTTTTGTAGTTACTTTATGTCACAATTTCTATATCATATGGATTCATATATTTAAACAATATTCAAAGTGTATTTAAAAACTAAGTGCTTACACTTATATAACTAAATTATGTTTAATTAGCTAATTAGTTATTATAATAATAATACTTTGAAAGGTTTAGCACTTTTTTTAGAAGGAATATATTTAAATGATTTGTTTTTAAATATTTTTATTTTTATAATACGAAACTTACTATGATGAAAGTTTAAAGGTTAAAGAAAAAAAAAAACAAAAAAGGAATGAAGGGGTTACACTATTTTAATAAATAAAGAATAATTTATAACAACAACAAACCAATAGCTTTATTTTAAATTAAAATTTTTAAACATTAAAACAAACATAAATATATTTATTATAGTTTCCAATTAGGGTGTGGGTAATAGTTAATTTTAATTAAAGTTGGGATCTAATGCATGACTTTTCATCTCCAAAGGTTGACCTTTCTACTTTCGAAAATGCAAAAAATATGACTTACATGTCTACAAATGTCATCCTCATACAACTTTTCCAAATTAACAAACCTATAAGTCTATCTTTACACTTTTTAAGGCTATTGCTAATAATTATTATTATGTTGTTATAATGCTTTAAATAATTAATATTAACATTTTAATTAGTTATCAAAATATGGTAAATATGTTCATTGATTGATACAATATATCAAAACTATAATAAACAATATTTATGTAAACATAATTAAAACAATAAGAAATATTTATGTAATCATAATCAAAACAATAAATCAAAAACCATACGAGAACCCTATATCAAAACAGTGTCAAAATATGCTCCAATCCCATAGATCTTCGTATGGTGTGGGAACTTCACCCATCCACGGGAGTGTCCAAATTTAAATAGAAACACCACTTTGTATACAACGTTGTTTTTAGATTAAGATAAAGATATTAGTGAAAGGGTTTATGCATATACATGTACCTTTGTTCGTCAGTCAATTAAATCGTACTTGGTAGCAAAAACTGAACTTACAAATCTTTAGTATATTGTACTGTGGTCTGATAGGTATTACCATTTCTGGTGGGCTAGTGGCACATATTTGTGGTTGCAATGCTTATATTGTCTTGTGGTCGGGTAGGTATTACCATTTTTGGTGGGCTAGTGGCACCACTACCAACAACCGTGCTAAGTTTATAGCTCTCTCAGAAGTCCTCACCCGCGCTAAATGGCTGGGTATTGACGAGTTTAATGTATTTGGTGATTCAAAAGGAATCAATGATTGGGTATAGCATTTTTCTCATTTCGATCCACCTTCTATCTCCAATTGGATGTGATGTATTAGA
>APFE030327174.1:0-10760 GCA_000404065.3 Pinus taeda | reverse complement strand
CCCCCTATCTCTCTACCTCTATCACCCTGTATTTGTTGTTCTGTCCCATAAATATTTAGAGTTAATATCTATCATGATATATTAATATATATATTATAATATAGCAAATTCAATATTGTATTAATCCAAAGTTATTAACTTAATAATATTAATATTATAATATATTAGCGTCAAATAATAACCTTAGATTCCCTTGCTTTCTCTCTCCACTTCTGACTCTCTATGTCTTTCTTCTTCCCACCCTCTCCCCCCTCCAAATTCGTCTCTCTATCCCTCCCTCTCTCCTCCTCTCCTGCAAGTCCCCTCTCTCATCCTTCCTCTCTCTCCCTTTCTATCCGACCTTCCTCTCTATTTCCCCATATCTCTCTCTCTCCCTCTCTCTCTCTCTCACTATCTCCCTCTCTCTCCTTCTCTCTCTCCCCCTCCATCTTTGTATATCCCTCTCCCTATGCTACCCTTCTCTCGCTCTCTCCCTCCTCTCCTCCCTTCATCTTTGTGTCTTCGTCCCCCTTTCTTACCCTTCTCTAGTTCTCTCCCTCTACCTCCTCCATATTTGTGTCTCCCTCTCCATTTCTTACCCTTCTCTACCTCTCTCACTCCTCTCCCCCTCTCTCTATTCATTCCTCCTCCCCCCTCTCCTTCAATTTATCTCCATCTCTCCCTTGTCACCCTCCCTATATCTCCACCTCTATCACTTTGTCTTTGTTCTTCCCACCCATAAATATTTAGAGTTAATATCTATCGTAATATATTAATATATATTATAATATAACAAATTTAATATTGTATTAATCTAAAGTTATTAAATTTAATAATATTAATATTATAATATTTTTTTTCTAAATAAAATTACTCTATTAACATTAAAGGGGTAAAATTACATCTAGATCGGAGTCAAAAACAACTGCCTTGAAGGAGCGACAGAGAATACCAGAAACACTACCCACAACAGAGAACTTAGCTGAGAGATAGTTATCAAATCCCACACAGGGGAACAAGTGTTGACCTTCTTACCGAGCTTACAGAAATTCACAAAAACTTGCATTTTGAACCATAACTTGCAGATGTGAACCCACTTATTAGCATGAACAAAAATTTTCCCACTATTATGGGCCACTTGACATGAAACAAAGGCATCAGAGAACGAACTACACATCTGGAGGCTCTTCCACAATTTTGCACCAATCGAAATCAGGTAGATCCCTTGCATGAGCAGCATTAGTTTCAGAAGCACCAAGAGCCGTCGGCACCATCACCACATCCAAGGCATTGCAAGCTAGGACCTTTGGAGCCTGCAAAGAAAACGTATTCGGCGCAGAGACAGAGGTAGGGCCCTCCTGATGAGAGCTAGACTCTCCCACCTACTGGGCTTCCTCATGAAAGAACACCGAGATGTGAGCTGTAATCCTTGAACGATTCAGAGAGCAATTGAAGGTGAAAATCACAGAGCAAAATGAGGGAGAAGACGTGGAGACTAGAGGATGGGGCTCAGGGTAATGGCTAGGCAGATGAAAACGTCCTCTCCCACTGCGACTGCGGCGATCATGGTTGGCTATGAATTCGCTGGAGAGGGAGGGAGAATTGGAGGACAAGCTAGAGGGCACACACCGAGGAGTACCCCTGTGGCACCTCATTGTATGACGAAGACGGGGCATAATGAAAACAACAGCGGCACTATGAGAACAAGACCGATCAACCACCATGGCAGAACATGGGCTATTCCAATGATCATCCGAATGAGCCAGAGGCCTCCGAGAGAAACCTGGGAATTGATGGAAGCTGCTTCTCAGGATTACCAGAGCATAACCAAACCAACAAAGCAACAAACCATAACAGACCATAACCAGCCCAACAAAGCAACAGAGGCTTCAAAGCAATCCCATGGCTGAGCCTATATTTATCGCCCTCAGTCCTGCCTCGAATTGCACCCGCATTACTACTGTATTGAAGAGAGACGAGGCCCAGTGTAGTCCAGAGCATGCGAAGGTGATAAGGATATCGGAGGACAGGCTGGGTGGATCAGAGCCACTTGAAGTGAAGCAAATTAACCCTAGGATCCCCAAATCATTAGGCATTTATCTATGCGGTACAGGGCAGGTAGGTGTCGTCCCACCTCACCCCACCTTTGTCCCATCACATTAGCAATCTGGCGAGACACCCGCATCTGGGGGAGCTACATCCTTTTGGACCAGAATTTTGCATTCCTATTCTTGTTCATGATTCTGAATTATGTCTAGAGCTCCAGTGAGAAGAGAATGCCCATTTTCCACTCCCAGGTTGGCCAGTAGATCAGCGACCTTGTTGCCTTCCTGCTTAACATGATTGAATATGATTGCTCGGTTGATGTTGAGCGATTTTTCTATAGCATCGAGTCTGGCTTCAAGTCTCCAACTGTTGGCGATTTTATGCGCATGAGCTCCACTGAGCAGCTGGTTGGCCAAGTTGATGAGGATTAGGGAGTCACCTAATATCTCCAGAGGATGGAAACCATGTTGTTGGGAAAGGAGTAATCCTTGCCAAAGACCCTCTAGCTCAGCCGAGTTATTTGTGTCCCATCCAATGTTGCCAAAGTAAATCAGGAGAGGAGAGCCCTTATGATCTTTGAAAATGCTGCCAAATCCTGCTTTGCTGGGGATGCCCTTAGAAGCTCCATCAAAGTTGAGTTACAAACTATGCCTTGGAGGGGGGGACCATAAGGGCTTTCTGATGTTTATGCTTTTTGAAGGTTTGTAAGTGGAAATTCCTTAAGGGAGTTGTATGTTCCAGTTTTCCCAAATTTCTGCCTCATTTGCCAGCATGGGAAAGTCATTCGGAAGCCAAGATTGAAGCGCCAAGGTCTCTTTCAAATTGTGACAGAAGTTGCCCCAAATGATCTCTAAAGGAGTGCTTTGGTCTTTGAAAATATGTTTGTTCTTTTCTTTCCATATTGTCCATAGGCGAAGGCCGGGTATTATTCTCCATAAATGGTTGAGAAGTGTGCTTTATAAGGGCTTTGGTGCCAAAGGCAAATGGAGTTGATAATATCCTCGGACACTCGGAATTTTCTTTGCAATCGGAAGCTAGACTTCTCCCACAATTGGTTGGCCAGAGAACAGGAGTCCAGGAGATGTTGAAGCATTTCCTCCTGAGAATTAAAGTTGGAACAAATGGAGGGCCCATGAATGTTTCTCTTCCTTAAATTGTCCCAAGTTAGGATTTTTCGGTGCCCAATGAGCCAGAGAAATAAGGATACTTTGGGCTAAGTACCCGGAGCCTAGCTTCTTCCCCATATAGGATCCAAAGGCATTGAATCTTTGCATCTAATTTTGTAGGCCTCTTTGGTAGTGAGGGAGCCTCTAGGGGTATATCCCCATCTCAAGATATCTTTGCCTTCGGAGTATCTAATTCGACGTTTTTGGAGCTCACTCTCCAAGATCTCTTTAGTCTGGTTATCAGCATTTCTGATAAGCCTATCGATCTGCTTCCATTGTCCGTAACCTTGTTCTGTCTCCGGAATCCACTGTTGCTTAATGGATTCCTTTTGTTTCTCCTCCCATTCTTGGCAAGGCAGCGGGCTGAGGATGTTGTTGAGCTTTGGGAACTGATTCTAGGCGTTCATCTAGAATTGGGAAGTGCTGTCGTTTCTAATTTCCCAAAAACTATGTTGTTGGATCAACAAGAAATGTTGTCTAGCCGCATTCCAAATTAGCGATCCTTTTTAGAAGGAGTGAATCTAATAAGCTCCTCCACTAGTCTGTGATTATCATATTTGGCTGTCCATATGGCTGCCCAAGGCTTATTGGGTGCAGAGAGCCATTGCCACCATATTTTTGTGCCCATGATTTCGTTACTATGATTAGGATCTCGCAATCCTATGCCCCCTTTTTCCTTTGGCTTGCATGTTGTATTCCATTTGACTAGGGCCCATTTGCGATTTGTGTCATATGCACCCCAGAGAAAATTGCGCCATAGATCTCTGATTCTTTTAAGGACCCATTTAGGCACTGCCAAGATTGAGAAGAGATAGAGAAGCATTGTCTGAAGCACAACTTTAATTAGCACTAATATACTAGCTATGTTCAGAGTTTTGTGAGTCCACAAAGTGAGATGAGATTCAAGTTTCTCAAGGAGCATACGCCAGGAGGCGTGCTTGATTGCAGAGTCTATAAGGGGGGCACCAATGTATTTGGAAGGCAGTGAGGCTATGGAGAAGCCTAGAATGTGGGCAATAGCCTGTTGAGTCATAGGAAGGGTGTGAAAAAAGAAAATCTGCAATTTGGCTTTATTTATGCTTGTTCCTGAAGCGTCAGAGAAATCATTCAGGAGGGATTCAAAGATGGAGGCTTCCTGAACAGAAGGGTACCCAAAAAGCATGTTTTCATCTATGAATTGTTGACGAGTGGTGGCTGGAGAATTGTCAATGGAGATTCCTTTGAGATGCTGGGTGAGAAGGGATTGATTTATATGGCGACCCAGCCCTTCAGCCATTAGAATGGAAAGGAAAGAGTATAGGGGATATCCTTGCCTAATGCCTCTAGAGGGACTAAATGGTCGAGAGGGAATGTCATTTATGAGGATTGAAAATAAGGTTGTGGAAATTAAACTTTGAATTCAGCGAACCCACATTGGTGAGAAACCAAAGGCATTTAACATTTTTTGAATGTAAGTTCAACTTAACTTATCAAAAGCTTTGGAAAGGTCAATCTTGAGAATCATACCTGCCTGTTTGGAGTTCTTGAGGGAGTGTATGATTTCATGAGTGAGGATGATGCCATCCAAGATTTCTCGTCCTTCAACGTATTTGGATTGTTCAGACGATAGGAGTAGGGGCAGAAGCGGCTTCAACCTGTTGGCAATGACTTTAGATATAACCTTGTATATAACGTTGCAAAGAGAGATTGGGCGAAATTTGTCCAGAGTGTGGGTACTTTCTTCTTTGGGAATGAGGGAAATAAAACTTGAATTAAGAGAGGGCAGCAGCCAATATAGAGTGCACGATTCCTCCACCACTTGCCACACTTCCTCTTTTATAAGATCCCAGAAAGAGTGGAAGAAAGTAGTAGTGAACCCATCCGGACTAGGAGCTTTTCCCTCCTTAAGCTGATTCATGGCCAGATCCACCTCCTGAGGCGTTACAGGTCGAAGAAGGAGATGGTTGTGTTCCTCTATGATACGTTTTGGCACATTTTGAGTGATCTTTTCTATAGCAGGTTGTCTATCAATTTGGGGTTCATGTAGGACCTCCTGGAAGTGACTGATGAATTCCTGTTCAATCTTCGCATGGTTTTCCACTCTTTCCCCTCCTTGCTTTTGTATAAAAGAGATGGTATTATGCATTCTTCTTTGAATAGTAGTTCTGTGGAAGAATTTAGTGTTCCTTTTGCCTTCTTTCATCCATCTAATCCTAGTTTTCTGCTTCCAGAGATTTTCTTCCTGCTTTCTCCTCTCCTCCAAATGATTGTGAATGTGCCTTTCCAGTTCCAAAGTCCTGCCCTTGTATCACTCTGTGATTATCTGTTGGTGGAGATCTCTCATTTCTTTTTTTAGTTCTTGTTGAGCCTGAAAGATGTTGCCAAAATTCTCTTGATTCCAGCGTTTGATTTGGGCTTTCAGGAATTTGAGTTTCTATTCAAACTGGAACATTTTTTATCCTTCTAGTGCTAGGAAGTTGTTCCAAGTGGATCTGATGAGATCGTTGAAGGTGGGATGGGAGAGCCAAAATTCTTTGAATCTGAGTGGATGTGTGGTTGAGTCGCCTGGCCGTTGCCATTGGAGAGAGATAGGCCAATGGTCGGATCCAGAATATGGAAGAATAGGTGCTGAGAGGTCGCCGCTGAGATGCACTACGTTATCCGAGATGAGGAATCTATCAAGTTTTGAAGCAATTTGTTGCCACCCAGCCCTGCGTTTGCTCCAAGTGTGCATTCCATTGGAGGTTTGCATATCTATTTGCAAATTGTTTTGGATAAAATCTTTGAAGTGGTCATTTTCCTATTCCAGCTTGGCTCGACCTCCCTTCTTTTCCTCTAACTTGGTGATCATATTGAAGTCTCCTCCAATGATCCATAGAGGATGGACTCTATTGAAGTTAAGTGCTTCTATTGTGTCTAGAAGAGCGATTTTATTGGCTGCTTCCCGTGGAAAGTAAACATTAGTGAGATGACCATGAATGTTGGTGTCGATTATATAAAAATTTCCATGTATAATGTGATGGGAGGCATGGAAGTTTGAAAGCGTTATTGCTTGCGTGTTCCAGGCAATTGCCAATCCTCCTTATGCACCTGAAGCGTCCACTGCAACCGATTGACAACCTGGCCATGCTTTTGAGAGGATGTTTCCCAGAGTGTTATTATTACATTTTGTTTCATGCAAAAAGAATATCTCGGACTATTCTTGCTTTATCATTTTTTTATCATTCTGAGTTTCCCGAGGCTATTGAGCCCTCTTAGATTCCATGAAGTGAGCTTCATGATTCACTGTTAGTATTGGGCTTATAATACTTTGTCAATTTAGTATATTTGCCTTAGTCAACCAGGATTTTCCCTATGGCAATAGTTCGCTGGAGATCTATATTTCTTCCGCATTTTTTGGAATCTTTAGGAAAAAAGCAGCCATCCCATTGACTTCCCGGTTGTATTCCCAATTGTTGTTGTTGATAGTCCATGGATATGATAACTTCCAGAGTACTGAGTTGATGCACTTGGATCTTATCATATTCCTTCTTTCTACATACTTGTTCCAGCTCAAAAATGTCTAAACTGCCCAAATCTATTTTTTCCGGTTCTTCATCCATGTGTTGTGCTTGACTGCTTTCCACTGAGGTTAGAGCTAAGTGCATACATTGGCTAGGGGGACCATCAATATCCATTTCATTGGATTTCCAATCAGGGTTTTTTGGAGTTATCTTAGGAGTCCCAATGAAGACTTTTGGACGCAAGGGATTGGGAGACGAGGCAGAAAGAGGGAGCGGAGGGGGTGGGATGATTAGCTGTGGGATTGGCGTAGAGTTCTGGGGTGCGCCTTCCGAATTTTTTGCAAAGACCTCGAAGTTGTTGCTCGTGGAGGGGATGGAAGCAGCATCGTGCTGGGATTTTTTCCTAGAGGAAGGTTTTTTATGTGATCTTTTATGGTTTACAACCTTAGTGAAGCCCTCATGGTTCGCCTTGCCTGAGGGTTCAGAGGCTTGGGGTTTAGCATTTAGAGGGAAATCCATAAACAGATGCCCAAGGGCATGGCACTTACGATAGTGAAAGGGAACATGTTCAAAATCTAAGGGTTGAATCCATTCATAGTCATCATGGAAGAGACTTACCGATTCCAGAAGGGCTTTGTCTAGGTGCATGAAGACACAAATGCGAGCGTAGGAGGTATATCTACTCATCTTCATTTCTTCAGCAATTTTGATGAACTCTCCTAGCCCCTTACCTATGTCTCTGAGCGATTCTTCATCCTAGTATTTCGATGGGAGCGAGTACAACCTAATCCATACTGGCGTCCAATTGAGATCCTCCTTGTCAGGGTTAAATCTCTCTCTCCATGCTCTTAAATACAGACCAACAGAGTTGAAGAAGTAGGGACCTTCATCCATGACCCTGTTCCGATCTTCGATGCAAATAAAAATCGCTATGAAAAACCCTTTTGGTCCTAGTTGCAGGGTAACATGTCCCTTGGGTTTCCATGTGGCTGAGATCCATCCTTGCAAAGCTTTTTCTGTCGGCCAGAATCCAATAAATTTTCCAATGAGCGCATGGTCCTTCATGTATTGGATCCGACCATTGATTCTGTGGCTGGGAAGTTCTATTTTGGGTCTTTCAGCTGCTATGTGTCTACATGTCATTGAGGTAATCTTTGGTGTTTCCCATTGCTTGGACTTTCCTTCTTGTTCTTCATTGCTTCTGTCAGACTGCACAATGTAATCTTTTGTCGTTTCCTGCATCAAGGGGTCCCATTTGTCTATGTCATCATGTTCTAGTCCTGAAGACCTAGTCGTTTTCATCGCTTGAGGATCGCTTTCAAATGAGGGGGGAGGCTTTGAAGCCCCCCTGGGGGAAAGCCATTGCAGTGCGAGGTATAACAACAGTCTGCTATCACGGGGAGGTAGGCAATCATTAAGAGGAGTCAGAGAAAAAATCAGAATGCGTCGTTGCAGAGTGATATTATAATATATTAACATGAATATTAGACTTAATAATAAAAATAATATTTTAATATTAATATTAGGGTTAATAATGTTTTTTTGCATGGTATTAATAATAATTTGGCCCATGGTATTGGGTCCATAGGATTCACCTAAATAAAACCTCTTTTTGGAATATAAAACCTCTTTTTGGAGTGTTAGTAAGTATAAAAAAGTTTATGTAGTAAATATAAAAAGAGTTTTTATTTATTTACCATACCTCTTGTTTATTTATAATTTTATTTATTTACCATGTTATTTGGCCCATAGGCTCGGTATATAATTAGATGTTGATTTCTAATCATATTTGATATATTTTTATTTATTTACCATTCTTTTTTATACTTCTTTTATATTTATTTATTTACCATACCTCTTTTATAAATATGGTATTTGGCCCTTGGTATTAATAATTATTTGTCCCATGGTATTTGGTCCATAGCGTTCACCTAAATAAAACCTCTTTGTGAGTTTTCGTAAATATATAGAGGTTTATGGAATAAATATAAAAAAAAGTTTTATTTATTTATTATACCTCTAGTTTATTTATATTTTTATTTGTTTACGTTACCTCTTATAAATATGGTATTTGGCTCATGGTTTTAGTAATTATTTGTCCCATGGTATTTGGCCCATAGCTGCACCTAAATAAAACCGCTTTTTTGAGTTTTTACAAATATATAGAAGTTTATGGAGTAAATATAAAAAGAAGTTTTATGTATTTAGCATATTCTGAAATTTTATTTATATTTATATTTATTTACCATACCTATGGAGTAAATATTAAAAAAGGTTGTGTTTATTAACCATATCTCTAGTTTATTTATATTTTTATTTATGTACCATACCTCTTATAAATATGGTATTTGGGACATGGTTTTAATGGTATTTGGCCCATAACTTCACCTAAATAAAACCTCTTTTTTGAGTTTTTGTAAATATATAGAAGTTTATGAAGTAAATATAAAAAGAAGTTTTATGTATTTAACATATTCCAAAAATTTATTTATATTATTATTTATTTACCATACCTATGGAGTAAATATTAAAAAAAATTGTGTTTATTAACCATTTATTTATTTATTTACCATATCTTTATTTTGAGTGTTTGTAAACCTCTTTGTATTTTAAATTTATATTGTGTTTATACATAATAATAAGTATATTGATTTTTAAATAAAACCGACATTAAATTAAAAATGTTAAATGTTAAAGATTACATTTATATGCTCAATAAAATCAAAGCATATTCTATATATATAGATTTTTTATGATCCTCATTTCTCATTTTTTTTTTTTGCTCGAGGCTCACCTCGGCCATCAACCCATGAGAGTCCTTAGGGCAAGGTATCATATTTTTTTTCAAACTTATACATTTTTTTAATTGGTTCTAGCTAAATAAATTATATTTACATTTACATTTACATTTTTAAATGAGATGCACCCATACTGACCATCGACTCAATAAGATCTAAGCATATGCTATATATAGATTTGCTATTATCATCATTTTTCATTCGTCGTTTCAATTGGTTCGAGCTGGGTTGATTCGGAGGAGGTAGAGAGCCCGAAAACTGAAGAACGAAAATGGAAGGACGCAAAACTGGAAAACGAAAGTGGGTAGGCGACGTTGTTGCCGCTGAGTCGTGGAAGGAATTGCCAGCAGATTGGTTGAAGGAATTGGGGGAGGATTTGCAAATGGAGATTTTGGGGCGCTTGCCAGCGGAAGATGTGTACAGATATCGCAGAGTTTGCAGCGAATGGAACAATCTGCTCTCATCGAATTATTTCATAACACACACATGGCCAGATGCGACTATCAACAAGCAGCCATTGCAACTGCTGTGCGATATATTGACCAGTAATCCTTGTATGGCCTTCTCCTTTTACACACGAACCTGGAAGACCTGTTTTTCCCTTTCTTTCTCCAATGAAGAACGAAACAATGAATTCAAATGCAGAGGATCTGCAGCAGGTCTTGTGTTGCTACAAAGACAAAATATGGAGACCCGGGTTTGTAATCCTTACACGGGAAACTTTAGAGTCCATACAACTTCCGCCCATGTTAGCCATAACTTTGGTCCGCTTCATATGCATTGCTGAAGCTGATAATAATAATAATAATGATGGTGATGCCTACAAAGTAGTGGCAGTTGGTTCTGGTTTCAACAGAGAAATTGTAGTGGAAATGTACGATTCTTTTGAAAAGACATGGAAGATTTTTAGACCAACCTCGGGAACTCACCATGTTTATATGGGTTTCAGTGATTTTGTTTTTGCTGCGAAGGGTTCATCACTACTGTTATAACTCACCAATCCTTGGAGAATTCCTTGGTTTCAACCATCCCCACATTTAGACGCAAGAAACTGGAACCCCGAACACTGGTTGTCCCATCCAGGAGCCCATGCTTAAATGCCTGCTAGAGCTTCAGCTAGCCATCTGCGGCTCAAGGTTACTGGTTGTGGCACCCATAGAGGATGAAGTGGTAGTCGTGTGTGAGTTGGAATCACCAAATAAGCAGTGTCATCCTCTTTCTACAACCAATGACAGAACGCCATGGTCGTGGAAGGAAATCGCAAGGATGCCTCCAACTTTGTGGGACGA
>APFE030327166.1:2690-63996 GCA_000404065.3 Pinus taeda | reverse complement strand
ATAATGAAAAATCAAGCTGGTAGTCTCGGTTTTGGGATCCAGGGGAAAATCTCTGTGCATATGTGTTTTATGTGCTATTCTCTCGCATTGTTTATTTTCTTTGTTTTAGAATTTGTATGCAGGTAATTTCTGTACAGGGTTAAAACCTACATTCAAAAGAAGAAATATTGTCATACCTTGAACTATTTATTTCTTTATTTCAATCACACCAATCTATTGAGGAGTCCTTGCAATAATGAAGTGCCTTTTGATTCCATGTGTTCACAAAAACCATTAAATTCATTTGAGGTGAATATCCTCCTCTATCATTTGTTAGACAATTAATATTCAAATACATTTCATTTTCAACCACAACCTTAAAAGCCTTAGATTTTTCAAAGGCATTTGATTCCTTGTTAAGAAAACTAACCCAAGTCATTCTTTTACAATCATCTAAAAAATTCATGAAATACCTTTCTCCCTTTAATCTATGTGTCTTGGATGGTCCACAAAGATTTGTGTGAATTATTTCCAATGGCCTAGATGTTGAATATTCCTTTTTTATAAGAAGAATATATCTTGCTTCCCAAACTATCATGTTTTGTAGATGGCATTGTGAGGCTTTCATATTATTCTCATGTTCCTAACATATTTTTATCATGTATCTTTTACAAAATTATCAAAACTAGTATGTCCCAACCTTTTGTGAAATAACTAGCTTTCATTTATCCTTCAAATGAAACACTTCTCAATTTTATATCGGTAAAGGATGTATACATTACCTTTAGTCCTCTTAGCTATTGCTATAAATTTTCTAGAATCCGAATTTCTAATTTCACAACCCTTAGAGTTGAACATGATATCACACCCCTCATAACCCAATTGACTAATGCTCAAGATATTATGTTTTAATCCTTCCCCATAAAATACATCTTAGATTTTAGTCCTTCTATAATAAATAATAAAATCTCCTTTTTCAATGATTTTTGCAAATGCATTATTCCAATAATTACCCTACATCCATCTTTCTCCTTCGATTTGATGAACATGTTATGATCTCCTTTCATGTGTCTTGAGTAGTTGTTATCAACATGCCATTTATTTTTATTTTTTCTATCATACAACATGAGATCACATGTTTCTTCTTCTTTCTTCCATATGCTCAATTTAGGAGGGGGATTATTCTTTCCCTTGATTAATTTTGTAACCCTGAGCCTTGTGTCAAAAATTATGGCACATGAAGCACACAAGATGACTTTGTAGAGGAGAAAAATATTTTCTTCTATTAATAACATACATGCTTGTAGAGACTTTGCTTGGGTAGCTATTCATCATATATTCTATATCCATCTTCATTATGACCAAATTTATAGCATACATAACAATATCCCTAAAACACATTGGTACCTAGATGATTACTCCTTTCCGTTGACTTTGACGTTGTTTCCTTCCTTCTATTGATCCAAAGGTGGTTCTATTGTTTATTTTTTTGTTGCATATGATTATTTTTTAGGACAATTTCTTCTTCCTTTCCTCTTAACTATTTTGAAAAAAATTCAACATCTTTCTGAATTCTTCCATCTCAGTTTTGAAAAGCAAGACATAATGTTCCTCATGATCTTCCGTTTCCATGATTCCTTGGATCAACCTTACAATAGCTAACTCTTCTTGGAGGAACCTACTCTGATACAAATTGTTAGACTAAAAAAGACATTGACAGTGGGGAGGTGAATCAATGTAATAGAAATTCAACATTTCAAAACCATGTCATCAATAACTGGATATATAGCAATGCATTAGTAAATAACACACACCATAGTAGTGAATGCAAAAATGCATCAAGTGTTAATTTTTCTTAGGGCTACATTGTTCTTTACTATGATAATTTCATTTCTTAATTAACACATTAATTTCACCCAATAAAATCATAACATTATTTATACTTACATCATTATTCAACAACATATGAAACTATGCAGAAAGAACAATATCTTCATCATCAATGTAGCAGAACATAAAGGAACAATAGAAGAACAACATTCACACATAGAGACGGCAGGATTGGTTGAAGACTAGAGAAAAACTGCTATGGGGAAAACCCTTTCAAATTATTCTTCTTAGTAGATCATCATCAAATGATTTACCTAAAAAGAGTACAATGATTCATATCTTCAATTATGAAACTATTTGACAAAGCAATTAAAAAATCCAAGGAATGAACCCAATGATGCTTATACTCAAAACCCTGATTCATAAACTTATAATGAAATTTCACTATCTACGGTTAATTGCAGAACACTACAGTCATAGAGAAAACTAATTGGTAGACTGTGATTTCATCATTTAGGTCTTGGTCACACAAAGGAGGTGTCATGTTCTTACAAGTAATTTTGTCACATTAGGCAAATGACCACCAATTTGGATCTTTCGCTGTCCATCAGAATGTTCCAAAACATTCCCCTATAGGGATAGAACCTAAACAATTCCAAAGTGAATGAAATTTCTAGATTAAAATGCCCAAAAACCTAGTTTTGATTTCTTGTGTAGTTCCCTAGCCATTTTTTGCACATACAAAGACTTCAATTAAAGTCAGTGAAAAATTGTGCTCTATTTTACACTATGGCACGTCCGCATGACTTGATAGAATTAAAAAATATAATGTAAAGTCTAGAAGATTTGTTAGTCAAACCTTTCCCAACTAACAAATTCGAGTTGATGCTTACTCAAGCATGATCCCCCTCATCATGGAGCTAATTGCCTCTTTTTTCGGATCCCCTTTCCCACCATTTGTGGATCTCATCCTTTAGGAATGGGATATAAAACCTCCTCCTCTTGACCTATTAATCAAACATAAGCTAGAGGGTTGGGGAGGACCACTAAAGGTAGGCTTTTGCTATAGAATAGGCCTAGAAGGATTTTCATCCTAGGAGAAGGTTGGAGATCATGGAAAGAGGCTTATAACATCAAGGAAATTAGGTTGTAAGATTTCTCTCTTTTCACTCTAATAAGAAACAGTTTTTCATTCCTAATCATGTTTGTTCTGATATTATTTGTGAGGTTCCTTGATCAATAACGTAGTTTATGACTGGTTATTGATTCAATTTATGATATACACTGTGTTAATAAATTCATTTACCTTTGATTCTATATGCTTGATGCTTTGATCCTTTGTGTGGTTCTGGCTATGCAGATCTCATTTGGAACATCATGGAGAAGTTTTGGAAAGAAATGGAAATGCCTCTAAAGCTTCAAGGAGAAGGGGGATGTGGAAGGAATTGAAAGGACTTCAATTGACACTTCGTTAAATCTGGAAGTCATTTATCGCATATTACAATTTTTAGTCATTCATAAGCTAAGGAAAGGTAGCATTTATTTTCTTATTTGTTACTAGATTTTGTTTGAGATATATGGAGGTCCATATTTTCCACAAGAAGGATTAGTTCATGTAACAAATTTTTGACCATCCTGGGTAACATCTCATTCTCCATCATTTCCTTGTTTTGACTTTTGATCCTTTTGTCATAGCTCTGTCTAAGTGTTTGAAAAATATTGAATGTTTTGATTTTGTGATTTTTTTGTTTTATTTTTATATTTCTAAAAATTTCCCATGGTGCACACTTTATTTTATTCACAGAGCATATTTTTGCGCACTTAGCCTTTAGCAAAAATGCATACATGATTTGGATTGAACTATTGCCAAAACACATACTTGTAATTTTTGAATTTTTGAGTTTTCTCTTCACTAACTCTAGGAAATTTTGTTTTTTATGATTGATTACACTTGTTTACACCTTCAAAAAGTCCTAGTTAGTTTAGTTGAGTGTTGTGAAAGAGTCTTCTTGAAAGTTTCTTGTTTTCATGAATTAGGGTAAAAGCTTCATCTAGTGTGTTGTAGATCTACCAAAACAAGGACTGGTTGGTCTTAGTTTTCTATATTCCTATATTTATTATTTGAAACATATTAGACCTTGTGTTTATTTTACTCCTTTGTGAAATATTGCTTCGTTAATGAAAATAAATGATTTTCACGATTGAGTATTTTTTATGAAAGTGCTTCTCATGTTGAACTTCAAACGAAAATCCATTCTAATTTTAGTGCTATTTTTTTTTTTTAATTGTACTCTTGAAAACAATAAATTCATAAAATTCATTGGAAGAAATTCATTTTAAGTTTTTGATTGGTTTCCTTGTGCATTTTGAAGGAAATTTTCATGATTTTTATTTATTGGGTGAATTGAAGTTTTAAAGGTTAATTTCTACATTTGGGTCAGTTGAAACTAAAAATTTGCATTCATGAAAAGGGACAGTGGGAAATTAAGAGTTTTTGCATTTTCTTTGAAAATTGAAAGGAATCTCTCCTTACTTCAGTGAGAAATTCATTGAAAATAAAAATTTACAATATCATGTTCGATTGCATGAAGGTTGTGTTAGGTCATAACGCTATCTGTTTCACATCCATTTACCCTTTGAGTAAGTAACAGCTTTAGAAACAACATTAATAGAATTCATTTATAAATTATTATTATTTTAGGGATCTTTTCCACCCACATTATATTAGGTTGTAGGGATTTGGAATAGGGAAGTGAGTTAACTTTCCAAAACTGCAAACAAACATTAGAATCTCATGATAGGGAGTAAATCCATTTACTGTAGTTTGGCTTTGGAATGCTCCCCTTACAAAGGAGTTAAGCATGAGATCATGTCAGGCCTAGTGGAGTGATCGACCCCACTTCATTGGATATGGTAGGGTGTTTTCCAAGTATTAGAAATGGTTCAGAAATGTACTTGGGATTCACTTGGAAGTAAACCTTGGATTAACCATGTTGAGGAACTTTAAAGGAGATTGAGCTTTCTTACTCTGCCCTTGCATGTACATCTGATTTGCGCCTATCCCCCTAGGTTAAATTTTCTTAAGTGATAGCGTTAGAGACCATAATATTAGGGTTATTTCCCAAGGTGGTAGCGAAGGGGAAGTCTCTGTTGTACCTCAAACAAATGTTGGCTAGACTCACTTGGACCTTTTGGGAGGTTATTCTTCACTTGAGATGCCATAAGGGAATATTACCTACACCAAATCATGTACATTAAGTAGGTGCTCAGTGTAACTAGCTCTAGTTGAATTGAGGCTTTTGTGATTCATAATGGTTGAAAGAGTAGCTTCGGCGTAAATCACATGCAGACAAACATTTGTCGACGCATTTCGAACCAACCAGTGTGGTTCATCGTCAGGACAAGTTGAAGAAACAGATCCAGCATAGCCACTCTATCTTTAGCCACTTTTCACATTGATCTCTACAACATTGGATTTCATCACCAATTAGTGATTTTGCAGTGAAATAATTGTTTTCATGGTTTGATTCCTTAGATTTACTAGTGCATGTTATTTGCTTATTTTTACTCTTTAGAGACCTTAGGTGTTGATTGCTAATATTGTTTGGATTCTTAATAAAATTTCAGCATGGCTAATAAATGGACACATTCACATAGAATGGAGCATTTATCCTCTAAATATACACCTATTGAATTGGAAAAAATTAAAACTAAGAAGTCACCATCAAAAGAATATGGAACCTCAGAACAACCTGAAACATTTACAACTGTAGACCTTGAGACAGTAGAAAATGAAGTGATTCAAACCCAAGAAGTAGAATCAGGCTTAGTTCAATCTAGGCCAGAAGTTACCAAAGTTATTAAAAAAGAATCTGATACCGAAGAAGTTTCAAACACGAAACTACCAAATCTAGAAGTTGAAAACCTGAGTCTGATATTTCCAAACCTAAATCACCTTCAGTTGTTATAACTACTACTCCTGAACCACCTTCACCTAGAAGGAAGATTATAATTATAGCTATGCTACCTATTAGCTTAATTAGTATTGAATATGTTAGAGTCGGTCTAGTTATCCCTCCGTCAGAGATCAAAGCTCTTTTTTCATTTCATGTTTAGGTGTCCCATCAGTTTCGATCAGTTGCATTTCGTTAGGCATGCCATAATTCTAACGGAATGGTTTGTGTCACTCATTCCCCTCGTGCTTGGCACTGCTGGTTCAGGCATATTCATAAAAACAAGTCTTAAAAGATCATTTACAGTCCTGTTTCAAATTTCTAGGTCATGACAAGAGTTCTCGGTCATTAGGTCTAGGGTTGAGTCAATTTTGCTTTGCAAAGTCTACGAAGACTAGCAGGCCAGAGGGATGTCCTCGATAGATGGTTACCTCAATAATTTTCATCATTATACAGATAAATTAGGACTTCCCTACAAAACTCTATTTTGAAGATAAGTCGTCATCTCATTTTTGTAAAAAAATTTAAAAAATTCTAGTTCTTGAATCGTCCAAGCGCAGCCTTGGTCTCCTTTGCCAGATCACATCACAGCTATCCCTGCAAAAAATTGTCAAAGAAAATAATTATTTCAACCAAAATTAAGGAGGAAACCAAAAAGGTCAGAAGTCTATTAGTCCTGAAAAGGTGTCAACGACAAAACATTACAAAATGGGTCATGGACCAAGCAAAAATCAAAAGGGAGTCTTTATAAAGATATTTCACTACATTGTCAACTCATTTTGCATGCCAAGAGTGAAGAACATCATTTCAAATCGAATTTGTGAATTTGTGAGGAAGTTGGAGTAGTTTCTTGGCGCGTGACGCACTGGACTAGGCGTGTGGCGCATCAGGGGCACGCGGTGCATCAGGCACAAAACTGCAGTGTAAAAATACACGCACGCGACGCATCAGAAGCGCGCGGTGCGTTGGGTGAGGCGCGCTGCTCACTGGGTTTTAAGCCCGAAATTTGCTTGGAAAGGCATCAAATCGCCTCCTCTCCGCACAAATTTGCAGCATCTTTAGAGCAAAGAACAGTTTACAGTCAATTGTACACACAGTTTATACATCAGCATATATATTCCAGCTATCTTGTTTTCAGAGACATGTCAGAGACCGAGTCAGTCTATGAGAAGGAGTATGATAGTGATTCTACATCGGAGGTAAATGTGCCAAATGTGCCGCGGAGGTATCACAAAGGTGGCAAAAGTGGTCAGCATGTCAAGGAAGAGCCTACTTCTTTGGTTCAATTGCAAGCTTTCCCACCTGCAATGGATTGTTTTCAGCGTCAATCATGTTTCCAATACTATGAGATGATCTCACAAACTCAGCATCATCGGGAACTAGTCCGTTTATTTGTTCTACATTTACATGATGGTCATGTAAACCTTGCGGGAGTGGATTTCACCTTGTCACCAGAGACTATTGTTCAGGCCATCGGGATACCAAATTTAGGAGAGGAATGGAGCAAACGCCAGCTGTTAGACAGATTCTACTATGAGCCATATATCAAACCCGGGTATATGAGACACTTGAGCATAGTTTTTCCTTTCAGATTCCTGAGGGATGAATTTGCACCATTGATGAAACTCATCATTCGATATTTCAGTTGCGAGGGCAGATTCTCGCATTTCTATGCGTACCATGTCCATTTGTTGATGCATTTCACGAGGGTACGTATGATGAACATTCTGTTTTTCATGTGTCGCAACATAGAGAGGATGATGCCTTTAGTACAAAGGAAGAGCCCAACACATCAGTATAAGAGCATATATCATTACGCATTGATCAAAATCATAGTGATGCATCAGTTGGCACAATAGGGCATTACTTGGGAGGATTTCATCTCCCGTGATTACTTTTCAGTGCTATAGCCGCCTCCCGAGATAGTTCATGATGAGGGAGCTCCTTCACACTAGCCAGACATTCCTGAGACTGAGCATATGAGTGCTCCTCCATATGTGACATACTGGCGAGGCCACAAGGCCTTATTTGCATCTACACGACGAGTATTATCTCCACCCGGGGTGGAAGGGGTCTCGTTGACTTCATCAGCATAGCGAGTATTATCTCCAAATCATGTTGAAGGGGTCTCACCTTCTTCTTCAGCACAGGTATAGATTCAGGATAGGGGAAAGAGGCCCATGTTTGATGAGGGTCCTTCAAGAGGTTAGGACACGGATATCATTGATCTTGATGCGAGCTCTCCTAGCTCAGAGCTAAAGGAGATCATCCGAGAGAAAAGGGCTGAGAATGACTCGTTGCAAAAGAAATTGTAGATGGCTAAGTGGGTGATCAACTACTTGGAGCAGCGCAACAAACACCTGGAAGATGAACATACACTTTATGAGCTGCGGCAAATCCGGGAAGACCGAGAATTGGCCTGAAAGAGACCCGGTGATTTGACACCGATTGATCGAGAGTCTATGCTGATCCGGGTGAACACTCATTTGGAGAAATTGTTGGCGAAAGAAAATAGAGACAAGGACATGCTTCGCCATATGAAAACTCACTATTGGGATCGTATGCATGTTTGCAAAGCAAAAATGAAGATCCTAAAGAGGCGATTGAGCAAAGCACTAAAACGGCGGAGAAAGCCCGATCCACTCCAAATTTTGGCTGAGGCTTCATTGGCAGGGAAAAATACATGATAAATGGTCTTCACTCTGAATTTGAGCAAATTCAGAGAAATTTTTGTCATTTTGAAATTTTTGGCTTGCAAAACAAGTTTTTTGGCTCAACGCGTAGCGCGTCGACACGCGCGCTTAAGATTGGGACACTTGCTGGAGGAAAACTCTACATTTTTGGGTTTTTCATGATGAATTATACATTCTCAGCGATTGCCAAAGAATTTCATTAAGTTCTGGGTGACCAAAAGGCTCAAAAACACCATGCAAATCACCTTTCTGCCACCTTTTGTAACAGCAGGAAGTACCTATGGGAGAATGACATTTTGAGGGGGCAAATGAGCTCCAAATTGCAAAATTCCACTTGGGATGGATAGCAGACATGCATGGATTTCCAACCAGCTAACCTAAGCTCAATTTGGATGCCGGGAAGTGCCCCAAAAACAGGTTGAAAGGCGCATGGCGCAGAGGGCTCAGGCGCGCGGCGCACAGGGTTTTTTGGCAGAATTCTCATCTTCAGCTCAAGAAATGAAGCTAGTTTGACCAATTTTGACTTGTGATGTGATTTTTCACTCCTCTTGATGTAATTAATGAAACATGATGTTATTTTGACACTAAGTTACTTATTCTAGATGATTCATTCACAAAATAGCAAAAATTTAATGAATGAATTGGTTTCCTACCTTATAGAGGCAAGTTGTTTTGACTTCTTAGATTGTAGTGCTTTGTTTAGAATTGGTTGAAACAGCTCCTAGGATGATCATCTCGACCCCTAGAGGCAAGGGTATGGGTTGGCTTGCCTATATTATGTATTTTTTTAGTCATTTTCAGGGTTGGACTCTTGGGAATAGCTTGACACTCTATTGTACATATTTATCTACATTTTTGGCAAAGGAAAGACCAGGGATTTGCAGCACTATTTGGGATTCATGTGGCTTTATGTGTTGATGGTGTGCTTCATTCATTATTTGTAAGTTTTTTATGTGTATCAATTTCCTTCTCTTATCTTTTGCAATTGAACAAATGAAGTGTTAAGGTAGAATCCATAATTTGCTATGCTCTGCCTTTAAGTTTGTTTGATTTTCCATGTTTTCATCTGTTTATGGAGAATCCTTGAAACTTTCTTGCTCTCCTTAACTTCTCACCAGTCATATCTAGCCATTCATTCTCTTTAAAGGCATCAAAATAATCGCCTATCTTGCCCCAAGTATACCTCTGCAAAAACTGTGCCTCATCCTCGCACCCAAAATTTCCTTTCCCTTGAATTGAACAAAACTTCAGAAAATCAATTTCAAACTCCTTATACTTCATACCTAGCCTAAAATTAGTTATCAATTTAGTCATCTCGAGCCTCATTGATCACCTTTAGCCGAGATTGACTCAGAGAGAGCCCTCTCCTGTCCTCATAGGGCTAGCTACGAGGCTGAGCGTGGTTTGATGTAGCCTTGAGTTTACCTTATCTCAGCCTAAGGTAGATTTGAGCACTAAAAAAAGATATTACTGAGAATGGGGAGGAGTAATTACCACACACTCTTGTTACTACTAGTGAACCAAGAGTTTTTCGAAGACTTCCTTTTGATCCTTTCCAGCCAGATGCTTGGTATTATACCCCTTTGGAATTTTTATATCAAGGAAATCCATGCTACCACACTCCTTTTTTACTTTTCACCAAGATGAAACATGTAAGAAATTCCTCCCAGGAGTCAACCCACTGATACTTCTATGCTTACTAGCTCTCTGGATTCATTATTGTATGGTGATCCTCTAGTTTCTGTTGGGTACCAGTCACTTAATGGAACTTTTTCAAGAGCCACTCCTTCCCCTCAAGCTTCTACTTGGTCATTTGGTTTATCTACCACTATTGTTCAAAGCATGAAGTCCATGCCTGAAGCACCTTTGGCATCAGACTAATATATTCATTTGGTATTTGGTAACTTAGGTAATCCTCAAATAACCCCAACTGGTGTTTATTGCTTGCCTGTGGGGAAGCTACCTTGTCCTCCCCCTAGAGGACAACCTATTGTTAGATCATATCCTACAGTTGGAGGACAACCTTTTGATGGAACTTATGGTTAGATACCTTTGCTCGGTCCAAGTCAACATGTTATGCCTCAAACCTTGAATGGTGCTCCTTACCCTAGGATGAATATTATTTTGAACCCTACTTTTTGTCAACAACTTATTCTAGTTGCTCCACAAGTTCCATTTTATCAGCTTGTTTAGCCTACTAGACAATCTATTCCACAAATACCTATTTCAAGTATTTCAGTACCTATCCAAAAGCCTATCTAAGGAAATCCACAAACACCTATTCAAAGTAGACCTCTGACACTTGTTTAGTCTATTGTTTTGACATGTATTGAGCAACCAGTTCTAAGTTCACCTCAAACACCTATCCTGAGGGAATCGCAAATGATTGTCCAAGTTACCCCTCAAATACTTATTCCACAACCTACACATGCTACCCCTTAGGAATCCTCTTATCAAACTGGTCCTACTTTTGAGTCTCCAACACAGATTCCTATCGGAAAACCTAGTATAGGGATAATGCAAACACTATATCAAAGTAAAGCTTCAAAAGCTAGCCTTTTCAAGGTCAATTTTTCCAAATTCAACCTGTTCAAAGTCATATTGTTCAAGGTCAACCTTTGCAAGCTCAACCTTTGGAGGGGAATTACTACTTGGGTCAAATGGGTCAAATTCCATCTTTCCAGAGCTAACCATACCTTGGTCATACTTTTCAAATTTTGTTTCGACTACAACCTTGTATGCCTCACCCTGGTTTCCCTAAAGGAAGGAAAATATCAACCACATAAGATATTCAAGGATACCATGGCTATCCTCCTCTAGGGGTTGGAATAAACCCTTAGGCTTATCAAAATATGAGAAAAGACTTAAACTAGAAGTTACCGCTCATCGCAACCTTAGATTTACCTACTTTATCTCCACTGGTGAATGACCCTCTCTATTATTATCCTTTTTTGCTGGAGATTCCTACTAAGTCACCTAGTGAGATACCAAAATTTGAAGGTAACTCTAGAGAGGACGCATCAAATCACATTATGACATATCATCTTTGGTGTGCTTCAAATTCATTGGTCGATGATTCTATCAAATTACACCTTTTCCAATGAAATTTAACCAGTTTGGAAACAAAATAGTACATTGACTTACCTAATCCTTCTTTCCATAATTTTAACTCTTTAGCAACAACATTTCTGACACATTTTCAACTACCAATTCAAAATGACACTAGTACTAAACTGTTTACTTCCCTAAAACAATTGAAATCTAATTACATTTCAGATCATATACATGAATGGAGAGGTAGGCATCGTTTAGTCAAGCTTTTAATTCCAGATCAAATTTTGGTTGAATGGTTCACAAAATCATTACCTCCCGATATTACCGAGGATTTTGCTAAATGACAAGTTGTAATGGTAGAGTAGGTAATTTCTCGTGCTCATTATCTATACTTAGTCTATACATAATATGACACCTTGTACAAGAAAATCCAAAGTCCACCTCGCCTAACAATCTTAGATCAACCAGGACTCAACTCCTACATGATCTCACACCGCTTATGGTGTAATTGGTTATGTCATCCATTAGTCTAAGGGTAAAAAGAATGATTCTAAAAGCTCTCAGACTTTGACTATATAGGATTCACCCAGTGAAAGGCTTTATCTGAAAGCCAATTTTGAAATTAATGTCGTACAATCATCTGGTGGCAAGAATCAAACATCTAGAGGTAAAACGAAGGGGAAAGGTAAAACAAAACAAAATGCATCTCTTAAAGGGAAACCAAATAAAAATGAACCTAATAACGAGAAAACTATACTTTGTTATGCTTATCTAATCTATAATGAAGATCATTATATGAAGGAATGCCCACATTGGGCAAATGTTACCAAATTCATAAAAGGTTCTCCAACTCCTCTCATTTTGAAGGATAATTTTCCTTCTCCAGACAGTAAAATGGTTTCACATAATACATCTTCTTCTTCCATATCAACAGATGTCTTGATGATGTCTTTGCAAGTTATGGTAGTAACAAGATCGAAATATTATGGATTTAAGGGTCATGTAGTAAATGGAAATGATTCTAGTATATCTATTCAACCTTGTACTTCAATTCCTCCTCATTCTTAACAATTACAAATTGGGAAACCAAACCTTGAAATTATGCTTTGATTGCCTCCCAAAGGTGTTGTTTTAAAATCAACTTTCAACCCACATGCTAGAGAAGCTCAAAACTACAACATCGTTGAAGACCTGGCCATGTCTCATTCAACAATGTTAGCTCATCAAGTGTTGCAAACATGTCCAAGACAAAGAAAATTACTTTTGCATGCTATTGGAGAAATTGATCTTGGAGATTCTAATATTATCATGTTTGATCTTCAAAGTAATATACCTAGACTCCCAAATCAACTGGAATTTCAAATACCAGTCTTTTTGAAAACCAAATGAGTTTTCCACACAGTTATTGATGAAGGAGCCTTTATGTGTATAATGTATATTTCTTGCTGGAAAGGTTTAGGTTATCCAACTATGAATCAATCTCCTACCACTATAAAATCCTTTAATGGAAGAGATTTTCGTCCTTAAATGATATACCTATAGAGTTAGATGGTATGATGGTCATAATCAAAGTTAAATTTGTCGATTAGAACTTGATTACAACCCTTTATTCAATCTAAGTTGGATCTATGTTATGCCTGCAGTGGTATCATCACTTTTTCGCATGATATTATTTCCTAATCAAGGGAGAATAGTAAAAGTAGACCAGTTATCATACTATAATTCCAACCCTAACTCCATAAGCAGTGTACCTTTTGTGGGGAAAATGATTACTCCCTATGATGATATTGGTGATTATTTTATTAAGGATTCACCACGATGGGAAATTTTTCACTCCGTCCACCGAACTTTCCTTGTGATGTTTCCTAGCTTAACATAATCTCATCCAACACTATGGAATCTTACGATCCTTTTATTATGTCTTTAGAATCTAAATTGACCTCATATGGAAATGAGATTCCTTTAAGCCCACTTGAATTAGCGTATTAGGAAGTTCAAATTTTTTTCGATTCACCAACCTATCAAGTTGATCGAGTGAATGCGATCACTCATGATTATTCTCAATTACCTTAGTTAGAACCAATTTCATTGCCTAATCCTTTTGATCATGGATTTCCAACTGATGAAAGTATTATGGAGATTATGAATTTGGATGAAATGGCATGGGATGACTATCATCATCGTTCATATTTTCTTCCTAACCTTGATAAAATTGAGAATGATTTTCTTACCATATTTTTGCCTGAGAACATAGATAATCCTGAATGACCCATGTCATTTCTTCAATATGAATCTCAAAAGAACTTAGGAAATATATCTACAATGATCTAAATTAATATCTCAGTCAAATCAAGAATTATTGAGGACATTCACATAGGTGCTTCATGCTCACTTGAAGAAATTCAAATGTACAAAGCCGTATTTCATGAATTTCGTGACATTTTTGTCTGGTCTTATTAGGAAATTTCAGGAACTGACTCGAGTACTGTTGTTCAAGAAATTAAGTCTTACTCAAATGTTACACATATTAGACAAGGATTACATCTAGTGCATCCAAAAAAGGTTGTTGTTATCAAAGCAGTGGTTGAAAAACTACTTAAAGCAGGTTTTATCTATCTTATTTGCTTGATTGCTTAGGTTTCCAATATTGTTCCTCTTAACAAAAAGAAACGGACCATTAGAGAATGTGTATATTATAGGGATATTAGTGAGGCTTGTCCCAAAGACAACTGTCCTACCTGCTATACTGACCAAATCATTGATAATTATGTCGGTAATGAAATATTTTCTTTCATGGACGAATTTTCTAGATACAACCAGATCAACATACTCCCTCTTGATTAGCATAAAACCTCATTCATCTTTCCATGGGGGACTTTTAATTATTAGAATCTCCCATTTGTGTTAAAGAATGACGACACAAAGTTTCAACATGCCATTTCTTATGAATTTTATGATATCAAGCATTTTGTACAACCCTATTTGGATGATTTTCCACTCATTCGCTGAAACGAGAAAATTATCCAATGTATTTGAGAGCTATCTGTATCAAATTTCGGCATTAGAATTTATGTTTGAATCCGCACAATTTGTTTTTTTTTGTAAAATGCAGTCGATTATATGGATTTTTTGTATCAAAGGAAGCCATTCACGTTGATCGACTTAAGGTAGAGGCTATTCTAAATTTTCCTCATCCTTCCAACTTGTGCCAACTCTAAAGTTTTCAAGGGAAAGTAAAAATTTTGCCTCGATTCATCCTTAACTATGCTGAGCTAACTAAAGGTTTTACTTGACTATTGAAAAAGGGCATCTCATTTACATGGTATGAAGTTGCTCAAAAAGATTTTGATACACTAAAACACTCATTGACCCATACACCATTGCTACATCCTCCCGATTATCATCGAGTCTACTTTTTGTATTTAGCTGCATTTGATGTCACCATTGGCATGGTTTTATTTTAGGAAGTTGAGTTGAACGATGAGCATGTGATATATTATTAGATATAAAATCTTACGAAAACTGAGATAAAATATGCACATGGATAAATTGGCCTTGGAAACCATTCAAGCTATCCAAATGTTTTTTCACTACATTCTCTTACATAAAAAACAGTGATTTAAAAATCTCCCTATGGTTTACATTCTTTTTATACAGTTTCTGGGGAAAATATTTTAAATGGATCGTTACCCTGCATGAATTTGAACTTGAATTCATAAAATCTAAGTCCAAGAAATCATTAATGTTTGTCTAATTATTATGTGAATTTACCTATGCTGAGATGGAAACCATGACAGAGGATTCTAACCCAAATGAATTCCTCCTTCTTCTTAGTACTTTTGATCCTTGGTATGGATATAGTATCGTGTATCTTCAAATCTAGAATTTTCAGCCAAAATTGACTCGAAATGACCGTCATCATATTCGATACCAATCCCAACAATACACTATTGTGGGTGATACACTTTATCATCATGGTTTTGATTCCATCATCAGATGATGTTTGAATCATGAAGAAGCCTAAAACGCACTGAATGACTACCATTTTCGAGCTTGTGGCGGACATATGTCAGGGTCTGCCACTACTCAAAATATCTTGTGTGCTAGGTATTTTTGGCCTTTGGTGTTCAAAGATTATATAACTATGGTCCAAAAATGCCACAATTTCCAAATTTACAATCACAAAATGCGTGCACCTCTAGCTCCTCTTCACCAAATCATTGTTGTCAATCATTTTGTAACATGGGGAATTTATTTCCTTACATGTAACCCTCACTTGGTCAAGGGGAATGGGTATATTATCCTAGTAGTGGATTATATTACGAAATGGGATGAAGCGATGGCTACATATAATGATGTTGGAGAAACGATAACAATTTTCATATTTAATCATGTGATTTCTAGGTTTAGTGTTCCACACGCCATCTTCATGGACCATGGTAGTGATTCTTGAAATTTTATGATGATCGAACTTACATCAAAGCTAGGCTTGCTTCATGACAGTTCTAATCTACATTATCCATAGGAAAATGGCCAAGTAGAAGATGTAAATAAGGTTTTGACTACCATGATTAGACAGATTTTCAGAATTCATGAATGAAATTGATATTTATCCTTTTTCCATCCTTTTTGGTATATCTTACCTTCACAAAAACTTCAACTAGTTTTACTCCCTTCCAGCTTGTTTATAGTCTACAAGCAATCTTGCCTATTAAATGTGAAATACATCATTAAAACTAGAAATTGAATTATTGTGAACCACTTCTGTAGAGGAGAAACATTTTTTGTACTTAGCACGATTAGATGAGACTCATCGTGATGCTACATTAGTTAGTGAGACTCATAAGAAATGAGTTAAGGCACATTTTGATCAAAATGTAAATCATCGCTCATATTCAGAAGGTGACCTAGTCTTGGCTTATGATCAAGAGCATGATAAATTAAGTGTCAGTAAATTGAAGCCCATGTGGCATGGTCCTTATATTGTAAAACATGTACTAGAAAAAGGGGCTTATGAGCTAGTTGATTGTGATAGGATTTATTTAGGAAAGCCTAGAAACGGTCTTTACCTGAAGAAATACTATGCTTAATTCATTTTGTGAAGAATTTTCATATTGTTGTATCATATTTTGCCTATGGCACTTTCATCATTTTACACTTTTCTACTATTTCTCCTACTTATCATGTGTTACACTTTATTTTCACATGTCGACACTCCCTCAAAATTACATTAGCTTTGTCGATGGCGCTAGTCATAGTACTCAGAATTTGTCTTCTGTAGCTTAGGCTATTAATTCACCCAATGATGAGTTAGTTTCTATCCATGGAATATACCTTGGTCGAACAAAAACTAACATCACAGAATATATTATAGTTATTTAGCTATTATCTAATTTCATTTCATTTGGTATGCATAAATTATCATTAGGTTAGATTCTCAACTCATGGTATTACATTTAAATAATGTATATTCAACAAGAAGTTCTAGAGGTTTAAGAATGTTTTTGTCAATTTGTCTCTTGGAAAGAGAGCTGGATTGCGACGAATATCACCACATTCCAAGACATTTAAACACATTAATTAATTCATTGGTTAATTATGTGTTAAATCAACGTTTCTAACATCCATAAAAAATAAAAACAATATCCATCTCTATATTGTACAAGATAAACTAAGATAATAAGTAGAAGTTTCCATTAGTTAAAATTTATGTAAAAAGTGTGGCTTTAAATTTTTTTATCCAATACATGAGGCCCCATGACCTTTATTATCCAAACATATTGATACATCAAAACACAAAATCTAGCCCTATCACTAGTAGCTACACATGATGATCATGGTAGCCAACAATAGCGTGAGCTACTCGTCATCACAAGTGAACAATCGGTCTGGGAACTCCCACAGTATGCCTCTGGTAACAGACAAGAAAATCATAAATCCCAACATATGGGATATATAGAGTCAACCTCTCGAGTTTGTGTTGCATCTCAGTCAAAGCCTCTACTGCATCGGGATTTTGTACTGTGGGAGATGTTGGGTTCTCACTGTGTTTTTGAAATCGACGTAGTTGTGTTGGTCTCATTGAGCCCACATATGCATGATTATCTTCGATAGTTAGTTTTGGATTCCAAAAAAAAAACAAAAATTTAAAACACAAAACAACCAAAATGTGATTTTTTTACCTAGGTCACCCCATTGCATTCTCATAGGAAGTGGGATATTTGGATCAACATCGTAATCCATTGTTGCATATGGAAATTCCTCGATCATGATGATCTAATCTTCTAGCCATCTAAAGAATTCATGAGTATATCTAACAATTGGGCTATTAACACCTCTATGGCGTGCCATCAACTTAACCCACTTCAACATACAAGGATCTTGTGGTCCTCCTAAATCTATGGTTACATGTGGGGAAAGAAGGGGGATACTCTCTAGAGTGAATGATATCACAATGGAACCATACCCAATGTTTTTGAGTTTGCCAATTTTCACTCATGTTAGATTCCTTTTGAGATTGGCAACAAACCCTTCACACCAGTTGAATATGGTAGGTTGCGAGCACTCTACAAAAATATGCATTTGAGCCTTGGTGAGTAAATGAAGTGTTGCACTTCCAAAAAATCATGTAACAGTAAAAGAAATCCTCCTCAAATGGATCCTCTCAATGGTTTTGATGTCAATCCATATGTCTTTGAGGTCAGACACTAGACAATAATGTTCCAGTAGGTAAGTAGTAGTTGTTTCTCAACCTCATCTATGTCCATACAAAGAACTATCAACTCCATGGCATGAAAGCCTAGTCAAGAAATAGTTGTCATTTGCATCTATGGCGAGTTTATGATCCCCAATCTGGAAGCACTCTTCTTACATATTCCACAATCCCACCATTCAATCCAGCAAATCTAGTTGGCCTTCATTGTCATGGTCAAAAAACAATTGTATAGGGCAGAATCCCCCAAAGTCTGTAGTGTTTCAGGATGATTCAAAGCTGCTATATCCTGATATTGATGTTCTCTCTCCCTCCACTCCATTTTTGTAGATTAAAACCCTACAAATAAACATGGAGGATCATTAGGAAACATTGTGATCATTTTTGCAAAAAAATTGGGTGTTTTATCTTGTTTTTTCCAAATCCCTCAATGCTATGCACTGGTCCCTTTTAAGAACAGAGTGGATTTGCACAGTTTTTGTGTCTAAAATTGCATAAATCTTGATTTTCTATGTAGAAATTCAGGCTGGTGTGCGTGGACCCAATGAAGAGAAACTACACACATCGAGGGAGATTTTTGAATTAATAAAACCCCCTAAAAAAATTAAATTCATTGTGAAAAGAAAAATGAAAGAAATCAAAATGAAGATATTGGAAAATATCTCTTACCTGGGAAAAATCAGTTCGTGATTTGGTCCATTATTTTGATTAGAATCCACCTCTGAAGTTTTTCTTGAAAACTGCACTCGATGACTCTCAAATGGTAAAATTTGTTTTACTTTTTGACTTATATAAGCTTTTTAGGCCGATTAAAATATTATTTTTTACCTCTAGCTTCTGAAAATCCAAATTTTTAGTGTTTTTATTATGTTTTTTGAGTAGTGACGATAATTTTTGAGTTTAAATGTGCAGAACACAGGTTATTTATGAAAATGAATCATTTTGGTGATGAATACATTTTTATCACTTTATTCAAACTCGTTATAACATACGAAAAAAGAAAAACCATGGAGTTCTCTTTAAGCCATTTTCTAACTCCCTAAACATGAAAAGATCGTTAAGTACTTTACTATTTGAACTCGTAAAAGTAAATGAACAATCATTTAGTCAATATAAGTTTACCTTTTTTTACACATTGAAATATACGATTTATGAAAAAGGATACATGTTGACTAATCATAGTCAATATATTTCTCTCCTGCATTATTTTACCCATTTTTGGGTGCGAGAGACTAAATTTACGAAAAAGGACACTGTGGAGTTTACTTATGTTTTTCTCCTGACTCCCTTAAAATGAAAAACATTGAGTTTTACTTTCTCCAAGCTCATTAAAATTTTATGTTGAAATAACTAAACGAGTTTTCCTCTTGTCTCTTATTGGGCAGCAGATCCCTTGCATAATGGTTCTGGGGCTAAAGCCCACAATTTTGGGTCTCATATTGTAAAATTTACGTAAAGTATGTGGAGCGTGAATTGTAATTGGTCAAGTCAAAGGGTTGTTTGCCAGAAAATAATGTAATATAATAAGAAAGCGAGTTGGCCTACCCATGGTCAGTAGACCATGGAAATGTATAAATAGAGTGGGGATCCAAGGGTAGAATGTTGCTTTTGATTAAAATCGAAAGTGTATGGGTTTGTAAAGGCAAGATTTCTCTGAGTCTGTAAGTCTGAGTTATGGTTGGTAGTAGTTAGAGTAGGCTCTACAGTTGTGTGCGCAGAGGCCTGGTAGAGTCTGCAACTTTGTGCGCAGACCCTTGCAGCTAAGTGCGCAAGGTGGAATTGGATTGTACTGAAACATAAGATTAATCTAAGATAAGTGTTCCTGAATTATTGTGCATCTAATCATAGATCTATATGTTTGTTCTTATGTTATGGTTTTATGCATACCTTTAATATGTATGGTTGTGCACGCTAGTTATAACTATCGAATGCTTGATTAAGACCCTATTAGATCAGATCTGTGATAATTGCAATAATAATAAGGAATATAAGAAGTACCCTGCTACATGAAGGCAAGACAGTTGTGCAGAGTAGTGTGGGAGCGCAGGACGGTTCACGACACCTCCAGACCTCATCAAGACATCCCTAGGGTGTGGAAACCTGGTTCTAGCACACTGCCATATTACCTCAGGTGAGACTTCAGCCCATGCTCCGCAGATTGTTGGCAAAAGGGCTGATAGTGGGGGATTTCTTTCACTAAAGCACATCTGAACCTAGGTCAAGCCCCAATAAGCCAACAAATGGTTTTGTTTCTAGGACCAGGATCTACCTAATGGATGTCTGACATTGGAATGCTGGAACCCTACGAAGAAGGAAATTGAAGATAGCTTTGATTAGAAGCTTCACGAGTTCATGGTACAAGAAAATCAAACCTTGTAGATATTTGGAAACAGGTGGTTGGATCTCTACGTATATATGGAAATCCACGAGATCTTCTTCATGTCTTTCTCTTCAGAACTATATGAGTGGATCACAAGGCTAGCAGACAACTACCGAAAGGTGCAAGCTTGATCAACCCATAGTGTGGACTTTAGAGTTGGTCTACAGGCTAGAAGCACCTGAAGATAATATCTGTGGGTTATAGACCACTGGCTAGATCAGATCATAGGTAGGTTTATCACTAAATTTGTGATAGACACAACTATTAGCTATATTGAAGCAGAAAGACATTTTCTCAAGGGACCACAAGGTAAGTACGTAAAATCGTTGAATACCTGGATTAAGATGCTCTTACGTGAAAAACGGGTGATGTGAATCCATTAATGAGTGGAATGACATGGAGCAGAAAGAGCTACAAATGTATAGAAGGGTTAGGAAACAATCCTTTAATTTCACCTCTATGAGCAAGTGATGGTCAGTTTGATCAAGCAGCGCATTTCACAGATATCATCCCCACTAATGCCACCACTCCTGTCACCCTCTTCACCTCCGACTTCACTGAAACCACCTCCACTGAACCAGTAGTTTAGCATGGAGAGCTCGATCAAGTTGCCTATATTCAGAGGAGTAGGAAACGAAGACCCAGCTGAGTTTTGGTTCATATTAAGAGCAGTATGGGAAGCACAAAGGATTACGAATGATAACATCAATAAGGCCACATTGGTAAGTGCGCTGTAGGATTACGCGCTGACGTGGTATATCAAGCACTCAAACGATCACTCGAATGTCGAAATAGAAGAGATCTAAATTCCATTGAATAGATAATTTAGCCAGCCGAAATCAGAAATGCAGTTGATCATTAGATTCAAGGAGATCGCAATGCTGTCAGGCGAAACCCCCTAGGATCTGGATCAAAGACTAAAGAGCATGATATGTGAGGCTAACATGATGCTGATGGATGCAAAACACTGCACATGGTTTGTGGCATCTTTGACACCACATCTGAGGATGAAACTATCATAGCAAAAGCTTTCAAACCAGGCAGAAGCATTGGAAATAGCGATGGGGTTGCATGAAACTCCGGTACACAATCTTGGGCCTAGATTCCAATAGATTCACGTGAAAATACAAAACCTATGCTTGGATATGCAGAGTTTGAAATAGGATAGGGTGCCTCAGCCAGAAGTGCGAGAAGAGGTGTGGTGCATAAAATGTAAAAGCCAGGGCCACGATAAGGATCATTGTCTAGTATTCATAAACTATTGGGCAGGGGGGGGCCAATGCCATTGAGACCAGAGGCGCAGGCAGGGCCAAGTGCATCAGTCGCACTCTGGTGCACGATTTGTCAAGTGGGGGAGGGGAAGCAGACAACGGAAAACTGCCATCTATTACATAAGTCTACACAAACCCCCTAGTAGCTATTTTTCAATTTTTGTAGATCAGTAGGTCATGATGAGAAAAACTATCAAAGTTATGAATTTTTAATGAACCGAACACCTACTTATAGGATGCAAATGGAGGCGCAAGGCCTTGTTGCATCCGCGGGGATGGTGCGTGCTGGATTTCAAGGGCAAGGTTGAGGATGAGGGGGAATGAGGCCAGGAAAGCGCCGCAGACAGCTAATTTGTTATAACTGCGGAGGACCAGGGCACTATGCTCGTGACACTACCGACCCAACTAGAATATTGTGCTCGTATCGTGAGCATTTCAATCATGAAAAGGGTAGCACAAATACATGAGAAAAGGGTAGCACAACCTACATTGACTCATAATATCCAAATGATGAGGTCCGAACCGCGCGAAGAAGACCCCAACGTGAAAATTATGCTCAAAAGTGGTGCAACCATAGGGGAAGATAGAGGAAAGCAATTCGAGGATGATACATGGGTTTGTAAGGCTCCCACGAAGGAACCTGAGTTTGACTTGGAGCGTGCAAAGGAAATGTTTATGGAAGCTAAGAAGAGCTTCATGGAGGTCTCTACCTCACGTAGTAAGGATCAACCAGAGCCAGGAATGGATCCTTCTATGCTTACTACCTTTTAGAGACATGCATGAAGCTGCTACGTGACCATCAGGAAGTTAAGGGATTGCAAGAGTTGATAACTAAGAGTGCAGGGTCAGGTGAACCACGCGTAGTCCGAAAACTAGGAAAACATGCTTTGTGCACCAGGCGGGAAATGTGATTGACGGTGCAGATTAGCAACTTCGAGATGGACCAGGTCATCCTGGACTTGGGTTCAGATGTGAATGTGCTACCTAAATAGACATGGGAATGCATGGGTAGGCCCACATTACAGTTGTCCCCTATTCAATTACGAATGGCAAACCAACAAAAGATCTTTCCCATGGGGAGATTGCAAGGAGCCATAGTGGAAATCGAAGGTGCAAGCACCCAAATGGATTTTGAAGTAATAGAAATTGTGGATGACAGTAACCCTTTCCCCACCTTGTTGGGAATAGGTTGGGCCATAGACATGAATGGAGTCATTAACCTGAAGAAGCAGAAAATGATTTTTGAGAAAAAGTCACAACGCGTAGTAGTTCTGCTCAATCCAGCCAAAGGGGCACGCTACACTAAACCCGTGCATGATGATGGAGGAGATGATGAGCTGGATTGTATCTACAAAATAACCGTGCGAAACCAAGATTGGCTAAATCTGACTACACACAAAAGGGTCTCGTGGGAATGCGTAGAATCCTGCCTTTCAGATTCACACAAAGATGATGAATGATGGCACAATCGGTTGAGTGAAGTGACGATGCTATATTGCAATATCATGACCAAATCACTACATTGCGTAACCTCCCAGGCTAGAGATCTACCAATATATGATGGATTGACAGTGCTGGATGAATTCTTGAACAAGTTTGAGAGTGTGGTACCAGAGCATCAAAGGTTCGATGCATTAAAGTGGGTACTACGTGAAACACCTGTGTGTTGGTGGGGAACACATGAAGGAAATTTTGAAAACTAGCGCAACTACAGAAGGATGATGCAGCTAAGGTTTGGGAAGCTGGAACTACAAATAACTACGAAGTACGATGGACATGATGACCCACACTTGCACCACACAAAATGGACTAAAGCCTATGGTGAAGAACCCCAGCCTGAATGGGTAATATTACTTTATCATACCCTGGATGTCATCCCAAGAAGCTTGTATACCGAGACAGAACTCTAACATGGTATGGGGGAATGGGATATCTTGCACAAGTGATTTTTGTTAACATCCTTACTTGAAGACCAGTGGGCAGATTTTGTTGACGATGCGCTGCAAGTTGTGAAAGCTGCCATTTTCAAAATACCATAGGAAGCATGAGAAATAGTTCAACCAGTATGGTCTCATTAGTTAAGCTAGGCCCTAGAATGTTACAAAGTACAAGCAGAGGATGAGGATGATGACCCTTGAAATATTTCTATTCCAGAGACTGAAGGAAGTCGCGAAATTAGAGGACCACCAATTGAGGCCCCCACATCACTGCGCCATTGAGAACGAAGTAGGTAAACATTGATACAGATGAGGAGCCAAAGTACGTGATGCTTAGGGACTATTGGGATAATGCCACAGTGGATAAGGTCGTCGAGTTACTTCGTGAATATCAAGACTTATTCTTGACCAAAATCACGGAGTTAAAAGGGATCCTCGGTGACCTAGGTGTGATGAAGATAACTCTGAAACCAGACACAAAGCCAGTTAAGAAGCGTCCTTACCATTTGAATCTGAAGTATAAGGAAAATGTCCACGAAGAATTGGACAAAATGCCAACAGCAGGAATTATTGAACTAGTGGAAGAGCTTGACTGGGCGAGTCCTATGATAGTGCAGAAAACAAAACAAAAGGGCAAAATTTGAATCTGCGTGGACCTTCGAAAGCTGAATGATGGCTGTGTCCATGATCCACTCTTGACTCCATTTACAGATGAATCCCTGGAGAATGTTGGTGGAAAGGAAGTGTACTCATTCATGGATGGGTTCTCAAGGTACCATCAGATGAAGATTGTGTGAGAATACAGAAGGAAGATGACCTTCGTAGCCGAATGGGGATGTTTTTAGTACACTATTATCCCCTTTGGGTTGAAGAATGTGCCATTGATATTTTTGCGCATAGTAGTCGTCGTGTTCAAGGAATTCATCCATAAGTTTTTGGAGGTTTATTTTGATGATTGGACTGTATTTGGGCTAGTCAAGAAACATATAGCAAGCTTACAGTTGATGCTGGATACTTGCCAATGGCAAAAAATTGCATTGAATCTTAAGAAGTGTACCTTCCTCATCCCCTTTGGAAATTTTCTCAGCCATGTGGTCTACAGACAAGGCCTGAAGGTGGATCTTGTGAAGATTGTTGTCATACTGAATTTGGAAGCACCGCGAAGTGTGAAATAATTGTGCGCCACGTTGGGACACACTGGTTACTATCAAAAGTTCTTTAATAGCTACGCATAAATTATGGCACTAATGGAAAAGTTGTTGAAAAAGGACACTATATATTGTTGAAATGAGGAATGTAAGAAAAGCTTGGAGGTTCTCAAGGAAAAAATGGCATCTTCTCCCGTTTTGGTCTTTCCAAAATGGGACATTGAATTTCATGTACATGTTCATGTGTCATGTATCATGTTGGGCGTATACTTACGTAGGAAGATGCAAAAGGTATTGCTCACCTAATCACGTTCTCAAGCAGATGGTTGTCCAAAGCTGAAAATAACTATTCTACTACTGAGCATGAACGATTAGCGATGGTATACACACTTCATAAATATTGTCACTATCTATTGGGTGGGCACATTAAGATGTATGTTGATCATTCTGCATTGAAATACTTATTGAATAAGCCTATGTTTGGGGGGCACATATGCTAATGGCTTCTCCTGTTTAAAGATTATGACTTCGAGCTCATCGTAAAACCAGGACACTTAAATGCAAGACCAGATCACCTGTCATGAATTGAGACTGGTGAGGAGCCGACAAATTTGGAGGAAGGACTAATGCACAACTCTATGTAGTGCAGGTTGTCGATGGCCACTTCGATGATATCATCTATTTCTTAACCACAGGGACCGCAACATAGGGATATTCAGTCCAGCAGAAGAAAGAATTGGTGATACGAGCAGCAGATTTTCTTGTCATTGCTAGGCACCTCTATAAAATGGAAAATGATGAGATATTATGAAGATATGTACCAAAATTTGAACGAGAACAGATCCTCACAGAAGCACATGGGGGGGGGGGGGGGGTTGCAAGAGGACACTGTGCAAGACGAACGATTGCATAAGAGATTCTTTGCACTAGATTATGGCGGCTAACCCTACATTAAGAATCAAAAGCATACTGTTAGGCCTACGACGTATGTCAATGGACTGGGAAACCATTGCGAAGGGATGAGATGCCACTCAATCCACAAATGACGCTGCAACCATTCAAAAAATGGGAAATAGACCTTGCGGGGCTGATCAAGCCTCAAGGGAAAATGGGTGCGCACTACATCATCATCACGACTGAGAACTTGGCTCAATGGGCGGAAGCATAGCCAGTTAAGGACTGCAAAGCAGCCATGACTGTGAAACTTTTGTTCAACAACATGCTGACATGGTTTGGATGTCCGAAAATTCTCATGAGTGACTGCATAACGCACTTCCTAAATGAAACTATCAGCACACTCACCAAAGAGTTCCAAGTGTATCATCAGTAGAGCACATGATCTCATCCGCAAGCCAATGGGATAGTAGAAGCCTTTAACAAAATTATGGAGCATGTGCTAACTAAAGTGTTTAACGCGTATCAAAATGACTGGGACTTGCGCATACCTACCATATTATGGGCCTACTAAATCACGTGGAAGAAATTGATGGGTTAGATGTCGTTCTGGTTACTCTATGGCATGAAAGAAGTTATGCCACTAGAAAACATTATACCCATTCTGCAAATTGCAGTAATGACAGCCATGGTGGATCGTGAAGCTCTGGAAGATAGGCTCATGCAACTAGAATAACTTAAAGAAGAATGGTTTCTGGAAGGATTCCATGAACAGGTACAGAAACAGTGCGAGAAAGCTTGGCACGATTGCCATATCAAGTTGCGCACCTTCAAAATAAATGATTTAGTTTTACTATATGACAGTAAGTTCAAAAAATTTCCTGGAAAATTTAGAATGCATTGGTTAGGACCCTATGTGGTAAAAGAGGTCACAGACAGAGGCAGGGTCCAATTTGTCAAACTAAATGGAGAACCCTTTCTAGGAAAAGTAAATGGTAGTCACCTGAAGCCCTATACGGGGGGATTGGCTACCTAAATAACCGACCAAAGCACATTCTCAAAGCTCTAGACAGTTGAAAGAGAGTGCGGGACAATAAAACAGTCTGTTAGGGAGCTACGTGACAACAGTGGTGCGTGCAAGATTGGTAGGTCACAGTGTCGCGATTGCGTAGAAGGGCCTGCACTACTGCGTGGATAAATACGGAGGTGACTGTTGCTGTCACTGTTCATGAAAATATGTCCGAGTTATGGTGAAAAGGAGCAGGTGACAGACAATTAAAATACGAAGCACGAGCCAGATTTAGAACGATCTAACATAGATCTAGCATTAATCAGCTAGAAAAGGATGGAACGACTGAATTTGAATTTCAACAAGCCTATAAATCATAGTGGGGAATCCATCGAACAAACTATGGTATCTGGAGAATTAAGCTAATGTACCTTCCAATAGGTATGGAACCGATGAACTTCAACGATAGGAGAGTAAGCCTGGGATTTTCAACACTACCAAAAGAGATACAGGACCTTCTAGATAGTGTAAGGTCGATGGCTACAAATTTTGTGTCGAGCTCAATACTGATGGCAGGGGATGTACTGGAAATTCTTAGACATGTAGGAGGACTGGTCCAGATGCCGCTACCTAAACCACGGTCTAGCAGGCGATCCATGAAATATAATGGAAAGATGGTGAATCTTTAGATGAATGATAGTATTCAGGTTAGTAGTTTGTCTTTGACGCACCTTGAAGATTGGGACGTCACAGATAGAAACATCTCTCTTGAAAAATTGCAACACAAGCTTCAGCAGACAGTGCATATACTGGACTATAGATCGGAAACTTGTTGCTTTGGAACAATGAATTCCCACCTTTGACATCTTAGCTAGAGCTAAAATCCTTTTAGGGGTCGCTTTGTGTTAAATGAGCAAAGTAGAATGAGCATCATCAGTTGAGAAAATTAGTAGAGTCAATGGAGTAGGAGCTTGAAGAAGTTTTGCAGGAGGTAAGGATGGAGCAACAGAATGTAGTGCATACCTCGCAGGGATGGTGGATCGAGATGCCTTGGCAATGTGTTTTGCTGCACCGACGAGTGACTTGAGATGAGTCATGATGATTGCTTTGGGGACTTGTTGGGAAACGGATGCCTCGCGTAATAGTTTTGGGGCTTAAAGCCCACAATTTTCGGTGTTGATATTGTAAAACTTATGTGAAGTATGTGGAGCGCGAATTGTAATGGGTCAAGTCAAAGTGTTGTCTGCCTGAAAATAATGTAAAATAATAAGAAATTGAGTCAGCCTACCCATGGTCTGTGGACCATGGAAGTATATAAATAGAGCGAGGCTCTAAGGGTAGAAGGTAGTTTTTGATTAAGATAGAAAGTGTATGGGTTTGTAAAGGCAAGATTGCTCTGAGTCTGTAAGTTTGAGTCGTGGTTGGTAGTAGTTAGAGTAGGCTCTACAGCTGTGTGTGCAGAGGCCTGGTAGAGTCCGTAGTTGTGTGCATGGACCCCTGTAGCTGAGTGCATAGTGTGGAATTGGATTTTACTGAAACAGAAGATTAATATAAGATAAGTGTTCCTGAATTATTGTGCATCTAATCGCAGATTTGTATTTTTGTTCTTATGTTATGGTTTTATGAATACCTTTAATATTTATGGTTGTGCGCACTGGTTATAACTATCAAATTCTTGATTAATACCCTAAGAATTAGATTAGATCTATAATAATAGCAATGATAATAAGGAATCTGTGAAGTACTTTGGCACACAAAGGCAAGACAACTGTGAAAAGTAGCATGGGAGTGCATAACGGTTCGCGGCCACTCTAGACCTCATCAAGACATCCCTAGGGTGCGGAAACCTGGTGCTAGCACCCACCCATACTACCTCGGGTGAGACTTCAGTCTGTGCTCCACAGATTGTCGTCGAAAAGGCTGGTAGTGCGGGATTTGTTTGGCTAAAACACTTATGAACCTGGGTTAGGCCCCAATAAGCCAACATCTCTTTCAAACTCTTTAAGCATGAAAATGACATCAAGTTACCCCTTCACCAGAGTCATAAAACTTAAACAGTGTAGGACTTATCATACATGACGATTCTGAACCACTCCTTCCTATGTTTTATTAAAAATACTACGAAGGACTCATTTGAAGGACAATCTTAATGTTGAAAATTGTAACTACGTTCGATCTTCATAATGACATTTAATTGTGACTCTTATAAATGATGTAATAAAGAAAATAAAATTATTATTGTAAGCCTTGCCTCATGGATTTCATGAGAAAGTGATTCTATTTTAGATGGCTCCCATTGAGAGCCTTAGTATTTTTCATTAAGGTAAAATAATTAATGTCATGTATGAAGAGCTCTTCTTGAGCATGTATAAAATATAAATGAGTCAATTAGGTGTATAGAAACCCCTCAAAAGACAAGCACAATCCTCTTTTCTTGATGTTGACCTGCAAAATGAAGTAATAACTTATGTCAGCTCACCCAAAGTGACACACCCATTTAGATACGAAAGTCAGCTAATTATATGCACAAATCACTATATATACAAGGCTAGGGTCATTGTAGAAAGCACAGTTTAGATTTTTGCATCTCTCTAAAGTTTTAGATGGGTATTATAGAGATCAATTTGGATACCTAGAATAGAGATGAATTCGAATGGAAGGAGAATCAAGGAAATTAATAAACGAGAAGAGAATAATTCTAATGAACAATGGAAAAAAATGAAATTCATATCACCTCTATTTCAGGTATCCTACTTAGTGAACAAGGCTACATTTTTGTGGTAAAGGGAATTGAAATCCCTCTTGAGTATAGTTCGAATGCCATGGTCCATCATAGAATATGAAACTCGGATAGAGAAGGAAGAGACAAAAAGGATATCTTCTAGGCTAACCATAGTAAGGAATTTTAGATCAGAGATACTGAGACAAGTTCAAGGGCCTCTTTGTCTTGGATTAGAGATATAGTCTTGAAGGCATTACAGTTTGATACAACCACAGTTCATTAATGATGATGGTAAGAAGGTCTCACGAAAAGAGATCTAGATGAGATCTCAGTGATGTCAATGTCCTAATACTCATAATATAAAAGAGGAATAGGAGTCAAGAGAAGAGAAGAAAGTCAAGAGGAATTGCTGCTTGGTCTTGGAGTGGCTACTAGGTCAAGGGCCTTGGTCTTGGTATTTGTCAATTGGAATCTCTATAAGAAGAATTTGTGCAGGTTTTCCTCTCAAAGAGAGAGAGGTTTTGGCCTTGTATCATAGCCTACATGCTTTATCTATTGTTTATTTATGTTCATGCATTGTTTATCGTTTGATGAAGAATAACATCGATAATCTAACATGAAGAAGATCCTAATATAATAAAGTAAAGCATTCACAAATAGTCACTAATAGATGAGAAATCACCTAATGCCAATGCCCTATATTTCTCAACATTGTATCAGAGCTAAGGTGTTGAAGTCAAATGAAGGGCATCTAATCAAAGAGACACTCAAGGATCAGGTTTTAAGAAATACATAAAATCAATCGAAGGTTATCAAGGAAAAAGATCAAGATCTACATTGAAGGATCAAACCCTAGGTCAAAGAAGAAGTATACAACAACACAATTTTTGGATTCTATAGTAATCATAAAAAAACCACAAAAGACCCTGGTCAATTTATTTACAAATAAAGGTAGCTCTAAGTACTTTAAAGTTTAATATTACATCATCTTGCAGAGAGTCGAAATCTTAGAAGCATTTTTGATCTACACTACAAAAGCAGTTGAAGTATCTTGAAGGAAAGAAGGCATTATCATTATCTTCAAATTTATGAAGCAAGTTACCTCTCATTGAAGCAATGATACTCTCCTTGTCCTTGAAGAAGATCATCCAAGGAAGAAACAAAAACATGCTCATTAATCACCATCATCAAAAGGAGCTATATCGAAAGGTGTTTTCGTTAAAAGAAGCAAACTCATTTATTGAAGATAGGATTTTTATTTTGGAAGAATATCATCCAAAAGGGAGCACTAATACATCTTATTCAACCATCATTAAAGTGATCAATTTGAAGATTGCATCGTCACTTTTCAAGTAAGTGTCTTTCATTCTTTAATCTTATTTGGTAAAATGACTTCGTATTTTCAAGGAGATCTATAAGTTGGTTGGGTAATCAAAATTCCTTGCATGGAAAAAAGATGATAGACATGGTCCTCTAAGAAAGTGAAGTCATTGAACACATGAATAGAAAGGTCTGCTCTAAATACATGGAAAGGGGTTATTATGAAAGGTCCAATCATATAGTAGTATTAGATACATCAAAGAGATGTATATGATAATTTCGTAAGACTATTTGCTGATATCGTTGTAGGTAACATGGCTCACTACTATCTTGAGGAGCATGATCAAGGGCAGGTGATATCCTCAACTAGAAGGATGCAAGAAGGCATAAGTCATACTAGATGAAATCAACATAATATGTCCTCATATAAAGTATGAGGTGGTTGATGCGACTAAGGAAATCTTATTGAAGGCTCTTGGGAATGGAATATGTGGAGAAATAAAGGAATATATTGTGAGAAATTATTTTATGATAAAGGAAATCAACATCCAAAATACCAAGAAGATTTGACTAGGAAATCTCTTAGAAAGATATGAATACTCTGATGTAAGTATGAGAAAGATGGAGACCCTTGACAATGTATATCTTTGGTAGATCTTTCAACATGTATGCAAGAAGTTGATACCTACAGGTAGATGTCACGCCGAAAGAAAATCACAAAGGTAATTTTGATTTAAGTGTTCTTTTATTATTTTTGAACAAATATCCAGATGGGCTAATGCAGGACTACCAAAGGGAAGAACTGTGGATGAATTCCAAGAGGACCATATAGAAAGATGTAAGATCCTTCTAGAAAATATGTCATGAAAATAGCAGCATGAAATGAAGCAAGGCCAGATAAATACTGATGGATCACTTTTTGATGAAACAAACGATGACATAACTGACTTGTGGATGAAAGTGATGAATGATGTGTGTCATATGTAGAGGCCACAAAATATGAAGACTCCTAGACAAAGAAATTCATGATATTGAATGAAGGAGCTCTTAAAGAAGCTAGTCAAGGAGTTGTTATAGGTCCCAATTAAGAGGGAGCTTCAAAGCAAGTTTCTTACTTGGAAGATACTTCGAAATTCCTAAGCCAAGAGGGAGATTAGGTACATTCCTTCCATGGGAATGAGTATATTCTACTATTGGAATTGATATGTCATCCCTAATTGAGAGGGATAGATAGACACATCATTCTAGTATTCCCCTGGGAAGATAGAATGGAGGATTAGGTAATTAGTTAGAATTCGATCCTATTTGAGGATGAGATAAGGTATCCAAGGACAATTTTGAGGATGGAAATTTATTTTAAAGTTTAGAAATCTTGGCGAATTTCACTATTCTGTAATGTGAAAACTATAAAATGTTCATTGATATATTTGTAAAAAGACTCAAATTTCTAATGATTTTTTTATATAGTTTCTATATAATTTTGGTGATTTTTAAGTAAAAATATATTTATATTTTAAAAATTGGGCAAATCATTTTTAGAAAAAAGGGAAATTGGAGAATATTTTCTTTGGAAAAAACATGGGAAGTTAGCCCACTTGCCAATATTAGCCCCTAAATTTTTCTATGAAGGCATCCTAGATAAGAGTAGTCGAGGACCGATATTCTTTGAGGACTGGCTATCCAAGATAACAATAGTCCAAAGAAGGTCATACTCTGTGAACACCCAGGTGGAGTATGTACCTTGAGAGACAATGATTTTGGTGTCTATGAATCATTGGTTTCACTAGGATTGCGCTATGATCATTTGGATAGAGCTGTTAGTCAAGGCCTTGCTATGTCATAATGTTAGTTGATATGATGCTAGACATATGGGTTACCAATCTGATTATTCTTATGCAAAATTCTTCATATTGAGAATAACCAAGTATCATTATGAATATATCCCTACGTTAAGAAGGAGTGTTGAAAAGTGTAACTAGGTTCTTTTTTCATAATGACATGTAATTGTGACTCTTGTAAATGATGTAATAAAGAAAAATAAAATTATTATTGTAAGCCTTTCTTCATGGGTTTCATGAGCAAGTGATTTTATTTTAGATGGCTCCCATTGAGAGCCTTAGGATATTTCATTAAGGTGAAATAATTAATGTCATGTATGAAGAGTTCTTCTTGATCATGCATAAAATATATATGAGTCAATTAAGTGTCTAGAAAACCCTCCAAAGACAAGCACAATCCTCTTCTCTTGATTTTGACCTAAACAATGAAGTAATAACTGATGTCAGCTCACCCAAAGTGACGCACCCATTTGGATACTAAAGTCAACTCATTATATTGATGGATGACTATATATACAAGTCTAGGGTCATCGCAAAATGGAAATTTAGATTTTCGCATCTCTTTGAAATTTCGGATGGGTATTACAAAGATAAGTTTGGATCTATAGAACAGAGATGAACTCGAATGGAAGTAGTAGCAAGGAATTTAATAAAATGAGCAACGAAGAAGTCTAATTAACAATGGTAGCAAGGAAATTTGGATCACCTCTATTTCAGGTATCATACTCAGTGAATAAGGATAAAATTTTGTGGTAAATGGAATTTGGATCCCTCTTGAGTACAATTCAGAAGCCACAGTTCAGTATAGAATATGAAAATCAGATAGATAAGGAAGATACAAAAAGGATATCTTCTAGGCTAAGAATAATAAAGAAGTTGGTATCAGAGATATAGAGACAAGTTAAAGAGCCTCTCTGTCCTTGATCTAAGATACAGTATTGAAGAATAAAAGTTTGGTACAACCATAGTTCATTGATCATGACAGTAAGAATGCCTCATGAGAAGATATCTAGATGATATCTTAGTGATGTCAATGTCTCAATGCTCAGAATATCAAAGGGGAAGAGGAGTCAAGAGAAGAGAAGACAATCAAGAGGAATTATGGCTTGGTCTTGGAGTGGTTACTAGCTAAAGGGTCTTGGTATTGGTATTCATCAATTGGAATATTGATAAGAAGAATTTGTGTGAGTTTTCCTCTCAAAGAGTGAGAGGTTTTCACCCTAGCTCATAGTCTACATGTTGTATCTCTTGTCTATTTATGTTCATGCATTGGTTACTATTTTATGAAGAAAAACATCGATAATATAACATGAAGAATATCATAATATAAAAAATTAAAAATCATTCACAAATAGTCACTAATATAAGAGAAATAACCTAATGCCAATGCCCTCGATTTCTCAACATTTAAAGGAAAAGCATATGTTATCTTCGTCAAGCTTGCATAAAAATAAAGAGGCAGTTTCGATTAATATTGGGGGAAAATTCTGAAGAATATTTGTTTATATTATAAAAGGAAGTATGTCACTCTCAAACATGACACTCCATCTCCTTTGTGTCCAGGTTTGGAAATCCATTTGTCTCTTAGTTGACCATACCTCATTGAAAGTATTCAAACTGGCTTCTGGTCCTATTTTTGAGTCAAATTCTACCAAGTCAAAATTTCATGTTTCTAATATGTTCAAGAGAAGTTCAAACTTTGTCAAAATTACCTTGCAATTTATATACTTCAATTGCATCATCCATCCTTGATTTATTCGTAGATTACTCCAAACTACTGTTCTTCAAAACATGACATGAGTTTCATGTCGTGACCACTGCTACGACGAGTTGCTTCGTATCAGATTCAACTCACTATATAAGAAGTTGATCGAGAAACCTTCCTCAGTGCCTTGGAGTCTCTATGCCTTAATTGTAGGTTTGTGACCTTTGACGACATGTTCTCATCATTGAACTTTGACCGAATGATTCTATGATTGTTCGACTTCTAACATCTTTACACACTTCATAGATTGTATTGGAAGTACCTTGAAAGCCATTTTTATTATTGGTGGTTTCTATCACACTTGTTAGTAGTTCCCATAATTGATCAATAATCAAGTGGTTTCTACCATGTTTCACTTAGAGGCATTCACTCACATGGTTAGATTCATACCATGAATCTAGAGATGGATATCAAGACCCTGGATGCAGTTTCATCCATCTAGGTTGTGTGGAGTTATTAAATATTCATGATTCTAAACATATATCCATTGATGGTTGTGTCCATACTATGTCTTATGTTGACATGGATCTTTAGGTGTATTTTTGTACTATTTCTTTGAGATATTTATTCTATGAGTATGGGAATGCTTACCTTACCGATGATTATATATTGCATTATAACATTTGATTAATTATTTTAGGTCTCCAATGAAGGTCTCTAATCTAAACCTTGGCATGATAAGGTGCTTCAGTCCTCAAGTACCTTTTCTAACTTTGCACTTTAAGGGGAAATCTATTACATGTCATTTTGTCCCATTAGGAAAATGACCATCAGTCTAGATCTTTTTATATCCATAAAAGTGTTCTAAAGCATTCCCCTGCAATGCTAGAACCTAAAAAATCCTAAAGAGAATGAAATTTTAGGACTACATTGCCCAAAAACCTATCTTTTATGTCTTTCATTGTTCCCTAGCCAGTTTGTGTGCATACACAGACTTGACGATTAAAGTCAGCGCAAAAGTGAGCTCTATCTTACACTATGTCCTGCGCACATGACTCAACAGAAGTAAAAAATAAAATGTAAATTCTAGAATCTTTGTTTATCAAATTTTTCCAAACTAATAACTTCGAACTGATGCTTATTCGAGCCTGATCCCTCTGATCATGGAGCAAATTCACTCTCTTTTTGGATCCCTAACCCACCATTTATGGATCTCATCCCTTAGGATGAGGATCCCAAACCTAGACCTCTTTGCCTATCAATCAAACACAGGCCATAGGGTTGGGGAGGGCCACTGAAGGTATTCTTATGTTGTAGAAATAGGTCTAGAAGACTTTCCATCCAAGGAGAATGTTGGAGACCGTGGGAAGAGGCTTGTGACATCAAGGAAATCAGGTTGTAGGCTTTCTCTCCTTTTAATTCAATAGGAATAAATTGTTCTTTCCTAATCATGTATTCTTTGATATTATTTATGAGATTCCTTGATCACTCACATGGTTTATAATTGGTTATTGATTAAATTTATGATGTATGCTAAGTTAAGAACTTCATTTACCTTTTATTCTATATGCTAGATGCTTTGATCCTTTGTGTGTTTTTGTCTCTGAAAATCTCATTTGGAACATCATGGAGAAGTTGTGGAAAGAACTAGAAAGGCCTCTAAAGCATTGAGGAGAAGCTGACTGTGGAAGGAACTGAAAGGACTTCAACAGCAACTTTGTTAAATCAATAAGTAATTTCTCTCATATTGTTTCAATCTGTCTTAAGATAAGGAAAGGTAGCAGTTCATTTCATGTTTATTACTATATTTTGTTTGGGATCTAGGGATATCTTAATTTCCCACGTGAAGGATTATTATGCCTAGCACATGTAAGCAACTATAGCTTCCGAGTCACTCCCTTAACCCTGCCATGCAAGCGACTGAGGTCATATTTGGACTGGGGAAACCCTAACTCCTAGTCGCATGAATGGAGAGTTGTTTGTGTAATAGGAAGGCTCTAGTCACATGGATGAGCTATTCTGTGAGTGACCATAGTTGAATCCTTCATATGTTGCGCCTATGACTGAGGTCCAAAACCCTAAATCAGATACACGAGCTTCGAACCCTACAATTTCACCGTAGAACAAACTTGATCCTCCATGAATGAGATTCAAACTTGTGCGAGCCAGAAACCAAGGTAGAAGAGTGTCTCATGATTGTGTCCAAATGAGGTAGAGGTCACTTGTATTTATATCCTTCCAAGGGTGTCCACTTTGCTTTAGGTCTGACATTAACAAATCTGCACATGTGGGATTTTCTTAGTAAGGACAATTTCCATTATCGAATTTGAGTGATCTTTAGGTCAATTTTGGTCTCTCAAAAGAATAATTCAATGAAATAATTATATTCATCAACTGAGTTGTCCAATGTGGAATTTGACTGTGGTTGCATATTTTTAACACTGCTTCTCAGCTAGTGATACTTCCATCTATATCAGGTAACATGTATGTTGTCATCAAAACATATCCAATCTCCAATATCTCATCATCTCAGTTCATCTATTGATCATTCCTACTTGACTCTTTATTTTCCCTTCTCATATGCTAAATATTCTCAAATCTAAAAGAAGAATAATTTGTCATTAGAGGGGAGCCTAAGCTACCACCCTCTATTCATTTGGCTACTACATGGAATCTCTGCAAGCGGGCTACTACCTAGAATATCTTCCAGTAGGCTACTACCCAAAATCCCTATTAGCGGGCTACTACCCAGAATCTCTCTTAGCACGCTACTACCCAGAATCTCTGTCAGCGAGATACTACCCAAAATCACTGCCATTGGGCTACTACTCGAGAATATCAGTGGGAATTAAAATCTATGATGTACCTCATTATCACATATCATATTATTAGGGAACATATCTTAGCTTGGAATCATATTGGGGAGAATATCTCAACCCGTAATCCCATGGGGGAGCTACTACTGCAACCCATATTGAGCAATAGGTGATATACGAGAGCTACCACTCAACCCATCCAATTTCCTACTATTCTTCTCAACAATGATCCTCAAAAGTCATGCTGTATAACACCTACATCATAATCCAATCTTGAATGAGATACCTAAATTACCAAGAGGTAAGGATCACACACCTTCAAGCCTCCTCAACTCATTGGCTAGACAAGGAGGGACAATCCCAACAAGCCCTAGTTGTGGGTATGATGTCCGCTAATGTATATTCTACAAATACCAACATAGGGTGAGCTACTAATCTAATACTATGGGTAAAGATAAGGGTGATACCCTATTGTCTAGAGTTCCCTTAACCCCATTAGACATCTATCTCAATTCCTCACCCTAAGAGCTCAGACAAGAGGGGAGAGTTGACTCAGTGTCCTTGATCAACAATATTTTGTATAGATCAACAATGTATCATCATACTCATATCTTGTAACCATCATGTCTTAATAGAAGTCACCTCTTGTTCATATAGGACATCTAATCAGATATTAAATTAGAGAAAAAATGTATATATCAGAAAAAGGATACCATAGTTATCCTCCCGCTCAAGGAGGTACCAACCACAAGCCTAAGCTTGTCTCACATAGCATCATTGTCTCAATATATGAAGGTAACTCAGTCCCAGCTATATGTGGGATTATCTTCTAATCGGTTCCCACTCTTTGTCATCATAATGTATCCATGTCGTATGAAGGTCCTACTTAGATGACTCTCTAAGGAGCTTCTTCATCCTGGCTCACAGCTAGCCATGCTAGCAACATCATACTCAACCTCTACCTTGGTACAAAAATCGTATCTAATATATCAAGGAAGATCTCATACTAAGGAAACATCCCAATATAATCATCTCATCAATAATGATCCTAATCATCATGATTACATCCAGGTAGTCACATATCATAGGAATATCATCCCATGCAAGTATTTTGAAGGATGTTAGGCAACAACTCAATGTGAATGAAAGAGCTCAATCATTAATCTACTCAGCTTCTATGTACAACATAAATGTATACAAATGGTTGTTCAAATGGAAGATCGATGATTCAATCAACTTTCTTTTTCCATGTCAAGTTCAACAATATCTCTTTATAGGTTCTTGAAATTCAATCATAGTGTAGTATGAATTTTCATTTTCACTTTCTAAAAATTATTCAATAGCTTCACAATATATATTTTCTTTTCCAAATTCAGAAATAGATACATCATGCTATGATTCATCCTTTTTCCCTTCAGATACCATCTCCCCCCTACTTTGATTATTAGGGGCTCATTTCCTATCAAGAGTATGCCATCAGTACAAAATAAAAATAAAAATCAAAGTCATACCTTAGAACACTTCTAAAGTAGACGTTTGGATCAACACATCTTCTTCTTAGCTTTACCAGATAATTGTCAATGCAAGCATATCTAGATTGGGGATATTGCTTTAGACAAATATTTCTGCAAGCATAATTCTTTACCAAAGAAATATGCTTGGCCTTACACAAATCAATATTGTGCAATCAGATAAACTAATTCAACTTATCAAAGTTTAGATGCTAGATCATAACCAATATCAAATTATTTAGACTAGGTGACATGTAGAGCTCTCATCAAGTCATGACTTCATCTATTATCATGCCAACAAGTTTTCATAACCAATATCAATCCGAATTTCATCAAGTCATCCTCTTGATCATACTGAATCACAACTGTTAATACTTTAACCAATGTGTTAAGAACAAGTAGGTCAATACAAAACCGTTATCAAATACTAATATTGGTCATTGGAAGTAATTGTTCTCATATAGCATTATCGATAAGGAAAATCATCTATCGTCAAAAATCATTCGTCACCAAGTCAAAACCCAAATTTGCTATCATAGTGAGATATATAGTCTAGAACATATCTCAACATCAAGTCATAATTCGAAGTCATTATCAAGCGTCATGCCAAAAATCCAAGCACTTCTTATCATGTCAAACTCTTGTAGGAAAAACTTCAAACATAATCACATATCCATATCCATATCCTAGTCACCTGCAAAAATAGGTTCAGTCTATATATTCATATTATAGTAAACATTCAAACTTTCCTGCTCACATATCTTTCAATTGTCTAATTCATGTTTGTAGGGGCTAGCATCCTTCAGGTGAGCATCTGATTTCATGCACAAAACTTCATTTTTGTTTCCAGTAGGCATAGTCACACCCATAAGCCTTCCTTTGTGTGGTTGGGAGACTACAATGATGCCATTGACCTTACTTCTACATGGCTGATAGGCTACAATTGCACCTATAACCATGCTTTTCTGCAACTGAGGGTTATATTAAAGGAAAACTCTCTCTTCTCTTATCAAAACTTTGCTACACATAAACAATGTCAGATATTTGTCTATTCATGCCCATAAATCATATTTCAATAGTAAAGAATATACATATGATTCGAATGGTAATAGGAGTAAAGATATTATGTATAGATTCTCCCTCTAAATGGGAATCCACTTCAATTGTCTTCAATGAAGTCATCATCCTATCTATATCATGCATCAACATATATGTTATATCATAAAGTCAAACTATACCTACATATTAATCATGGTCATGTTAGCTTCATCTACTTCACCATGATATCATGACATAAATATTTCATCAAGGGTTAGTGTCAAATAGCTATAGGAGCATACTTCAAGAAACATGATCACAACATTACATCTTCATAACTCAATCCATCAAGTTACGGAATTCAATTTTACTATATGCCATAATTAGTAAGCACATAAAATCATAGCCATGGTCAACAAAAGATTATGAATATCAATCTCATTGTTACACTTATATCATCACAACTACCATGCTTTTCACAAAAAACATCAATAGTATGTTGTTACCATCTACTAGAGTCAAGGTGCTATAATTTTATGGAATCAAGATATCCAAAATGATAAATGTTAGCTAAACAACAAGTATACCAATATATAAGAAATCAACATTTCCAAATATCTCCATAGAATTAAGAAGTTCATCATGTCTAAATGATAAAATAATTTATTAGTGCTAAGTGCATAATTTTATCATAGGGACCATGAATCAAAATCACTTTCATATGCATGCATGAGACATTTGAGAAGGAGACATTCTCATCATACTTTAGGTCTACCTTGTAGTGTTGAAATACCTTTGCATCTTTTCATTTGACATAGGAAACTTGTAGCAGTTTTTCATCTTTTCATCAAGGGCCTCTTTATCTCTTTACCTTTTCCAGCTCTATATTTTCTTTCCCTCATCTCAAATGATCCTAAAGGAGGATTCTCTTATTACATCTCATCAAGTAGGTTAGGAACATCGAAATACTGAAATATACATGTAGGAAGTAGAAGTAATAATCAAAACAATAATAATATGAATAAGTCTAAACAAAAGGAAGGATATAGAGAAGCATCATAAATCAGAAAGAACTTATCTTCAATGAGAGGTGATCCTCTGCCCCTTGAACCAACCTTCAAGAGCCACCATTTTCTATTGTCCATATGACAATGTTTCCTTCACTATTTCTTCAACCAAGCCTACTAGGGACTATCCTATCTAGGGCTTCATCAATTCTATCACAAGTGCTTGAGAATATTCACATTGGCTATGCTAGGTTTCATATCTCAAATATCTTCCATAAACCAGGGTTTCTGTCAAACCATAACCTCATAATATCCATCAAACCCTATTACACAAATTTCCTAAGGTTTTCTTCAAACCATAGAATTATTTTAGGTCTCCTCCATATTCTCCTGTGTCCAACAAAGGTGTCTCCATGGGGGAATCCCCATAGATTTTCTTGAAGCCATCTCTAATCCCATGTTAATTTTTCTTAGAGATATATTATTATTTTCTATTCTAATTTAATTTCTTCATTAACACATTAATTTCACCCACAACATCATAACATTATTGATATTTACATCATTATTTAGTAACATATGAAACTATGGAGAAAGAAAAATATCATCATCATCAATGCAACAGAACATAAAGGAACAATATAAGAAAAACATTCACAAATATAAACACAATGATTGGTGAGAGACCAAGGAAAGACCCACTATGAGGAAAACCATTTCAAATTCTTCTTATTACTAGATCATGATCAAATTATTTAGCAAAAGAGATTACAATGATCCATTTTTTCATCTATGCAATTATTCAACAAAAAAACTACAACATGCAAGGAATGAACCCAACAATGCTTTTACTCCAAACCCTGATTCACAAACCTATAATGAACTGCCACTATTTGTGGTCAACTTTTGAACGATGATGTCATAGAGAAAAATATTCATAGGAATGAGATTTCATCTTTTAGTTCCTAATTGCATGGAGTAGGTGTCATGCGAGTGACTATATATTCCCAGTATCTCCCTTAATATTGGCATATGAGCAATTTGGGTCACATATGTACTAGGCAAACTCTAAATCTAAATTGCATGAATGGAGAGATTTTTGTATGACTGTAAGGCTCCAGTTGACTGTAAGGTTGATGTATGAGTGATTTCATAGGAATATTTCTTGTGTTGTTCCTATGAGTGAGGCCCAAAACCCTAAATCAAATACGTGAGCTTCAAACCCTACAATTTCACCTCAGAGTGAACTTGATCCTCCACAGGTGAGGCTCAGACCTATGCGAGCCAAAATAAAGATAGAATAGTGTTTCACGATTGTATCAAAATGAGGTAGAGGTCACTTGTACTTATAACCTTCCAAGGTTGTCCACGTTTCTTTAGGACCGACCTTAACAAACGTGCACATGTGGGATTTTATTCATAAGTACACTTTCCCTTTTCTGATTTGAGTGATCTTTGGGTCAATTTTGGTGCTCTCAAAAAGAGGAATTCAATACCATCATTATCTTCATCAAGTGAGTTGTTAAAAGTGGAATTTGATAATAGTTTTATAATTTTAATATCAAGTAACAATCATTGCACAAAACATGAGAACACCATCTTTTATGTAGAAATCCTTGCATGAGAAAACCATAAATCCCCTTTTTAGTTTTCAATTTGATTACATAGATTTGCAGTAACCAACTTGTAGGAGGCACCCACCATCCAAACATTTGTTTGTAGGCACCAAACAACTAGAGGAACTAACACCCAAAATGTGCAAGCAACGAATTGCAATAGGCTATAACATGTTTTAGGAACCAACGTCAAAAATATGCACCAAAGTGTTGCAGGCTTCAACTTGATTAAGGACCCAACCTTGGTGGATGTACCCACCTCCTTATTTAACCTATTGTGGACCAAATTTCACAATATTTTAGACTGAATCCACAAGAACCATAAAATAGAAGTCTTTATAAACTAATCATACATCTACTATCATAACATTATTCTTCAACCTATCATAACATGTTCATTACATCAACTTGTTCATCAAGTACCATAACTCTGTTCTAGGAACTCATTTTTGTCATACATACAATATCTACTCATAGACTATGAAACATGTTCATAATCACGAAAGCAAAAAATATAGCTCTACAACATTAACGATGTATCTTTTTGACCCTTCATAACCCCTAGAAAGAAAACACCTAAATTTTGGTAATTTTCCCTTTCTCGAAATTCAATTTGGCTTCAAAATCAACCCAAAGCTATATAAAACCATAAAATAAATTAAATGTTTGACATAATAGAAACTTCCAGGAGCATTATATAGAATGGCCCTTTACGGGATCTACAAAATACTTCAATGATTCTACAAATCGGTCATATTTTTCACACCAATAGCCCTATTTTAAAAATAAATAATGTGATGTTTCTAGGGATTGAACTCGATACCTCGTGCATACAAACCAAATCTAACTACCCGTCTGGCTATGTAGTGTGTTGTGTCATATCAGCACACACAACTCATTTTAATTTCAACCCATAAATGACTACCAAAGAAAAAGCCAAGCCCTTCACATACTTGCAACCATAGATCAACAATCACAGTGTATGAGACATAGAATGAAAAGCATAATCCTCCATAGATTTGAACTTAGACCAATTGAAAACCATGAACCACAATAAATCACAAATCCATAACAACACGATTGATTAAGGTATAAGCCACATATCAAAAAATCATGAACGTTTGTGAACCACAACACCAACAATCATATATGTACAACCCATAGAAAAAAACTAGGAATCTTCGTGAACTAAAGCACCAACAATTAATGTATGTAAGCCACAAAACAAAAATCATGAACCTGTGAAGGCTTAAACAAAAAAAAATACCATGAACCTCTCTCTTTGCGAACCACAACATCAGTGATCAATGTTGTCAACATTTCAGACTGAGTTCATGTATCCATGCCATGATAGGGCATTATATATGTGTGTGGTTGTTTGTGTGTGTGATATTGATCCAATTGATTGGGCCTCGAATAAAAAATTATAATGATTGCATATAACCATAACTTAAACTTTTTTCTATGACCTTGGTCACTTAGGGGTTAACCCTTGTGCCATATGACTTGGACTTTGGGGGTCATTAGCTAACATGGTGTTGACATCATTATTCTTCTTGGTAGCCATTGGATGATTACATGTCTCACTTAAAAACACACTAATTGGTCACCTAAATTGCTACTGGTACCTGCCACATGACAATTATCTATATTACCATGTCACCCTATCATGTCATTTGCTAATGTTTCAAGATGATGATTCATGCTATTGCTAGGCCAAGTAATTAGTTGGCATCATCACTAGGTTGGTGTTTCATGTCTATGATGAAGATATGGGATTACACTCATCATTAACACTCATGCATGTTAGAGCACCATCCACAATTCATTGCAACATCCAACCATTGGATTCGTTGGATACACACAATCAGGTGTGAAGTTTAACGTGTTAGAATTTGTGCATGTTCAACACCATTTTCTATCTATTTCCCAAGAAACTGATATTTTTTGTAAAAATTATACTAACTTTAACAAATTTGGGGGTTTATAACCAATTTGTGTTTTCCCCATTTTTTCCACTTCCTGTTTCAAATTTCCATAACTTCGCATTCGGGAAGAGTTTTTCCAACTGTGATATACCATTGGAAATATCTTAGAGAGGAATATCAAACAATACGATTCATATATTTTTTTGAGCATGATGACTTCAACAAAAACTCAATAAAATTTGAAGCACATAGGTGCCATTTGATGAGAGACTGTTAAGATATTAGACTATCATACTACTTCCATTGATTCATTAATGACATTCTTACTTTCATATAATTCTCCTTTGACATCAATGACACTATTTTTCATTAATGAAAAAGTTATGTCCAACAAATAATGATACTCTTTTAATGCAACCTAATATGGAATGCAAAAAAGCGTTTTAATGAATTAAAGGGGATTCATTCTAGAGATACAATGTTTTTGCTATTGTATTTCTGAACCATTTCTAACTGCCTATAAGATATGATGTTTCGACTAAGCTCTTCACTAATTTTAAGTAGGATAAGATTAATAATATGATCCTTATTTTTGAAGGGAATGAAATTAAATATATATTTACAGCCATAAGATAGCGATATAGTGAAACTTGACTTCTATTAGTAATTTGAACATGACGAAACTATAAAGATGTAGAATGAAAATAATATAGCTTGAATGCTAGTAGTTTCTCATTAATAAGAGATGTGATGGTTGTGTGCCTTCAAAAGCGTATGTTACGAGGCTGAAAGGAACTTGTTAACATCAAAATAAATGATGAAACCCTAAAAAACCAAGAAACTAACCCCGGGGGATGAAACAACAAATGGCTTACATGCCCCATTAGGGTTGGTTGATACATCAACTTCTTAGGGTTATAATTTTTTCATATAATAATTTTTTGGCACTCGGTAATCCACTAAAAATGTTTTGATGAGAATTACGCATTTCAAGTTGACCTACACTCTTCCTATAAATATATATTAGGTCCTTAATGTCAAGAAAGCATCATTTTAGGCCTCAAAATGACCCAATACGTTTATGACGCGAAAAAATGTAGATAAACTAGTGATTTACAAAATTGTGCTTTGAGGTATTGGAATAGGTGGATGGCCACTGATATCCATCAATATTGATCCTTTAGAAATAAATGGTCTCCATTCCATTGAGATCCCCCATCATATGGGGAAACTTTCTCTATATTTGGTTCCTAGTGAGCCACTTTTCTTAGTAAGGAAGCTACCTAACCTTCACAACCTGGTAAAGTTGGATGTATTTCTAGTAGATATCCCTTCTCTTGGTGTCGATGATATAATCCATTGTATCATGTGCAAGTCCATTATTATTTAGCTCTATTGGAGAAAATTGTTCGACTGTCTCCAAGGTATCCAACAAAGTTGGAGAATATGGTCAAATCACCTTCACATTGAACATTAGGTGGAAGCGAAGGAATGGGAGAATGCTAAAACAAAAAAAATATTGTCACCGACCACGCTTTTTATTGTGTATAACCCTTGCATTGGTCTAATATTCCTATTGGGGATTGTGAGGTGATTTTTCTCTAAGTGTGACCACACCTTATTGCCAACTTGAAACTTATGTTGAACCCTATGTTGGTCATCCCACTACGTGTACTTGGCATTTTATTTTTGTAGCATATCATGGACCTATTGTTTTTCATGAATTTTCATTAGAGGAAACTTAAACCTAAAAGTGGCCTCATAAGGAAAAATAATTAAATAACAGTTAAAATAATAAAATAAGAGTTATGAATTTTGGAGGGAAAAGAAGAAAACTACCTCTTTTATTGTATTTTCTACTTATCTCCTTATAGATTTACTCAAATTTAAAGTGTATATATTCGTTGGATGCAAAATGAATTTCCACATCCAATGAACACCCATTACACATACTTCTTAGAAGACCCACATTGATAAAAATTGAAGATACATTAACAAGTGCAATGAATGCACTTTTTTAATGTATCTTCAATTTTTAATCGAAGTGGGTCTTCTCAGAAGTATGCATAATGGGCACTCATTGGATGTGGAATTTCATTCTACTTCCAACGAGTGTCTAAATTAGAAATTTGAGTAAACATATAAGGATATAAGCCAAAAATACAATTAAAAACGTATTTTTTTTATTTTCCCTCCAAAGTATTTACATGTACCTATTTTTAAATTTAAAGGATTTATATTGATTCACATATTATGTACATGAAAATTTCATGGGCACTTTTAACCTGAAATATCGTCTAATGTGACTTCCAATATCTACAATAAAATGTAGTTGAGCACCCTTCACTGACATTTGTGAGTGAAATGGGTGCTCACCTTCCTCTATATCTTTGGGCTCACTTTGTTGGACCTTGGTGATTGGAATGGTGGCACTAGGTTCTACATCACTGATAATATTTGCCTTGTGAAGGTATGATTCAGTATCACAATCTCTATCTAAATCTAAAGCTTTTAGCTCAACCAACAATGATTTCTTTGCACAACATTCATTGACGTTATGAGAGGGTATCTTGTAGAAATGACACCACTTTCACATGTCTTTCTTCATCTTCTCATTACCATTATTTGTTTGTAACTTAGATGGGTTGTCCTAGAGTGGTCCACTCTAGCTTTTTTCTTTTGTTTTGTGATTTGGGGATGCCCTTTCCCAACTTTTGCTATGATGAATTCACAAATCCAAAGTCTCACTTCTTTTGTTGTAATTTTTGCTGAATTTTGACATCATATTTATATGTTGTACCAAGTGAGGATATGTCCAGGCACTGTATTTTTTTCTTGATGTATATGTGTAGATAGCCATGCTACTTGGGAACTTGAATTCAATCAAATCCTTTTTACCCAACTTGGTCCCAATAAAAGGAAGACATTTGTGAACTTTCACACTTTTTGGTCCATGTCCTAACATAGTGTAGTCGATCTCATGTTTTGGTGTTCATAGCTTCTAATAGGGTAATATTGTTCCTTGATAGAATCCCTAAAAGAGTCCTAAGTTGGTACAACTGTAATTAATGGATATTCTTCTATGTCCCTTTTCTCATGGTAAGTATTCCACTAATAGTTAACATAGGGGGAAACCTTAAGGAGTGCAAATGTTATATTTTATCTATTGAAAAAATTGTAGACTGAAAAATACCCTTATAGAATATTTAATCATTTATTAGAGCAATCACATCTATCTAGCCTCCAAATATAGGAATATCAAAATTAACTTGTACTTTGATAGGGGTTGTGCTTCTAATGTGACCACTAGATGAAGATATATCACCTATTGGAATTTTTCAAATGATCTAGGAAAACTTATCCATCATCTTGTTCCTTTGTCATGCTAGGGATTCCTTGATAATAATTGAATAGAATATCTTTCTCCCTTGTCTTTATTTTGTTTTCCCATGGGAGGTAATAGAGGACATTGAGGATATCCTTGCAAGGGCTCAAGTAGTTCGAATCTAAAATTATTATACCCCAATCTTGTTGGGGACATGCATAGGAAAGTAGATAAAGAGAAGATTGCTTTGATACTACCAATTCATATTTTTTTAAGGTGGTTCACATAAACTAAATGGCTACTACATCCATGATAAAATCCATGTAGATCAACCTGAAGGGATCTAGCCACTGGTCAAACTAGCAAGGCCTAACCCCAAGGGCATTGAGGAGATTTGATCTCATGACCTCCCGATAGGTGAGGTACTTAGTAACAAGATTTCAATGAACTGAGCTATCCCTTGGAGCTCCTGCTAATTCATATTTGTGAAGTGAATGAAATGAAACATAGCTTTACAACGAAAAAACGTAGATATTATGATACTTGAGTTGTATTAATAAATGTAAAACATTGAAACTATAAAAATGTGTAATGAAAATAAACTAACTGAAATGGCGATAGTGTTAATTATTTCTTAGGGCTATATTGTTCTTTGCTTTAGATAATTTCATTTCATCATTTACACATTAAGTTCACTCCATATCATCATATCGTTATTTATATTTACATCATTATTCAACAACATAAGAAATTATATAGAAATAACAACATCATCATTAATGCATCATAACATAAAGGAACAATAGAAGAAAATAATTCACACATAGAGATGCCATAATTGGTTGGATAATAGGGAAAAACCCACTACTCGGAAAACCATTTCAAATTATTCTTCTTATTGGATTTTCATTGAATGAAAAAAAAGGGGTACAATGATCCATATATTCAACCATAATCCTATCCATCAAAATCAACTAATTAACATCGAAAATATGAACCGAACAAAACTAATAACAGAAAGCTGCCTTAGAAACCAATGCTCAACTGTCACTAGTTGTGGTCAACTTCCAAAAATTGTGGTCAAATAATAAAATCTATGGTCAACTGATAAAACCAAACCTTAGATCCCAACTACATGTAGAGAGTGATGTTTGTGTAGTTGAAACCCTTCAATTGCATGCATGAGTCTGCTTGCTTTTGGTATGTTAAATTTTTAGATTGTTCTATGTTGTATTAATTAATTTATCCCAATTCAATTCTTCAATTAGAAATCTTCCCAATAATAGTTAGTATTTCCAATCATCAATAATACTTAAGCATAGAACAATAAATTCAATGACAAAGGAGACAATCAACACATTAATAAGAGACATGAGGTTTGGTTAAAGACAAGGGAGAAATCCTATGTTGACGGTGTTGGACCCACTAACATTCAAGGGATCTCCCCAATATGAGGTCCTAACTAGACCTCACACCATTTGGAGTGGGATTCCAATAATTGGTTGGTAATACTATGCCTTGACTGCGGAAATGCGAACGGGAAAGTATGATAACTTTGGGTGAGAGCAAGTGTCTGACGTTGTGGACAGTTAAGTGCGATAAATTAAGTTTGCAACACATGAAGGAAAAAGGAAGTGCATCATTTGTAAGCCTATAATATTACACATCCTGAAAGGAACACACAAGTGAAATCATAAGCTAAGATGTGGAATAGTCCACAATTTAATGTGATGAGTTAATCCAATAAAATTCATTGAATAAGATTTGTACAATTGCGAAAAAAATAGTTCATAAGCATATGCATGAGTTAAATAGCATACATTACCAATACAATAAGAATAGTTCTACTATATTAACAACATATTCTTGAAAGTGTGTTGGATCTAATTTTATTGTTATAAGTGAAAGTTCCATCCATACGTACACCATTGACAACCACTAGCCCTAATAGTGGAACATTGAAGTCAATAACACTTGCTCTTGCAAAGAAGTATAGCTGCTCTATGCTATGGAGAATCCAAGGTTATTCACAATAATCCTAAGCTCTTTCTAAGCCTAATCCTAGCCAAAATCTTGGCTCCCAAAAGCCCATTCTATGAGTTATGAGGTTATATTTATAACAATAGGGGGTCACTCCTCAACTCCCCTTTGTGACCTTTGGACTAAGATTATGACTCTTCAAATTATTTAGAAAGTGACTCATTAAATTACATGATGGCTCTTCATATTCCAATATTGATACTTGGAATTTCACTTACAACGTAAATAAAAATAATATTAAATTTTCCATTCGTACAAATATAAGTCAAAATAGGGGCAGAGACAACCTAACAAGACACAACACTATGATGTTGGAGTTTGGGAAAAGGCCAACTCAACAATCTCCACTTTCTACTTCTCAGTCACATATTAGTGCCAAGATTGGTACTGTGTGATGGCATCCTCAAACTACTTCACAGTCTCTTGCTAGAAGTGGACTCTAGCCTCCATGGCATTCAAGTACATTGTCTTGGAACCTGTGTCCAATTCATTTTAAAGCGTGAGCAACATTGTCTTCACTTTGAAAAGACCACCAACAAACTTCTGCATGTTTTGTGCTTTGAACTCCAAGTCCTCCCTTGTGGCATTCTGTCTTAGCTACTCTACATACTCTTAAGCCTCTTGCCAAACTTGGTTCTTGGGTTTAACTTTGATGAGGGAACTGATTGATGGGATCTAGTGTGCTCTCACCAAGACATCCAAATTATTGTAAAAAATCACATATGAGGCCTATGTGCTACTAATGAATGAGGTGAGATGCTTGTTCCTGTGGCTTCATTTTCTTTAATAAGTCAATCGAGGCACCTTTGAATGAATTGTCCACTCTTGTGCATAGGAGATGGTAATGTGTATGTTTTTGATATTTTTAACAAACTCTTTTCTCCGCTTTTGCAGGCCATGCAAATGAAAAATTGGTTTATGTAAGGTGACAAATTAGTCAAAGAGCTTCCACATGATTTATCCAAGTGTCTATAGTTCAGTAAGTACCATTGTTATCATCTCCCCCAATGTGGAAACTGCATTCTGTGTTGCTACTCAAATTTTTTATTCCTCTTCCTTGGAAGCCTACAAGTTCATTTCCAGTTTCTCTCTCTCATCCGTCAAATACCAAACATTTTATCTTGTTTCTCCTGCATAGGACAAGATGTTTTCAAAATGGTAGTTAGATGCTTCCTGGTATCTCACACTATCACCCTTTCTTTGATGAATGCAATTAATGTGTGATCACCAAGAAGGTTCTTCCTCCACGATTGTAAAATCCTCTTCTAGAACTCATCGAATGATAAATTGTACACATCCATGATGACCTCATCATCGAGGAGAACAAAATCTCCTTTCTTGCTCGGGACTAACTCTATTGCTGGGGGTGGTGGTGACTGAGGGATGACCTATGATGCTCTCAGCGTCAGGTCAATATATTCATGTTGCGATTCTTGTTCTAACTCCATGTTTTTCATTTTGATCTATTGTTAAATCTACTATGAAATCTCTCGATCTTGCATCACTTCACATTCCTCCTCATCTAATGGTTGGTACATCTCTTCAACCTATATCGACATTGTTTCCTCTATCATTGCACCTTGCCTTTGTTCTTCTTCCTACTTCTGATTCTCTTTTCATTCACTTATCCTCAACTCTTGTTCTTCCTTCAAATTCTTCTCTGTCTCCTGTAGCTTGAGTTCTAGTTCCTGCAACCTATGCTTTTATCTCTTCCTCTGTGCCACTCTTTGTATCCTTTTCTTCCACTTTCCTTCTGCTACTTGTGCTACCTTTACATTAACAAGATATACTTTCATTTTTTAGCTTTGCTCTCCCTCTAGACTGTCAACAATATTGCTATTTCCATTTTCTTACACAAGATTGTTGCCTTCCACTATTGTTTTTGTTGCTTTCGGAATTGTTGTTGTCTATGGAGTAGCCTATAAATTCCTTGCTATACTGACCAACTCATTGTGTCTAGAGGAATTGTAGTAGTACCTCCAAGGATCCTCCTCCAACAAATAAAATGTGTCGTTGATCCATAGAAAGTAAACTCTCGTACAATGGTATTTGGAAATACTATGGTGATAATACAGATTAAAGTCCTTAGTATTGAATTCAAAGTTCATTATCTCCTTAACTTAGAAATCTATGACTTTCAAGTTCTTTATATCATATAATCTAATCCATAAAGGAAGAGTGGGGCATGATGTTTTCTTCTTCATATGTAGTGCTGCTGACAACCCTGTAGTGAGGTGGTATGATACTTATTGAATGATTAGTTTGTCATTGGAAAACGTTTGTAATACATGCAGAGGATTCTCTCCACTAAACACTCTGATGAAGGTGCCACCTGGTGAGGCATACCGATATGAAATGTCTACTATTTACTGCATTGCTTCTTGGGACATGCAAGCTAGATCTTATTCAAATACATGCTTGTATAGTGGGATGATAAAGTCATCAGTTAGCCATGTCATTAACCCTAGATAATTGCATTCTAAAAGAAACTCGAAATAGATGTTCATGACAGTCTCTCATGGTGTGCATGTCTAGTTCATGCCAAGGAATTATTGTTTTGCATAGATTTTATACAGTAAGTATGTGTACATATAGAACCTTTATTTCTCATCCTTGGGTGGATTCTATGCTTGTGCTACATGGGCCTTCAATTATTGAGCCAACAAATTTGACCAAATGAATGGCCTCCCATTAGTCACCAACTGGTCCAATAACACTGCCCATCCTTTAGGAGAGGTTTCCATGCTCCCTTGACCATATATTCTACAAGCAAAGATAATTAGGAGTTGGTAAGCCTTCCTTAGGGACTTTATCTTATACAAATGGGTGGGTGTTTATTGAAACTTAAATGGCTCTTTCACCCAGCACTGGACAATGTCTCTTGTATTCACATCATTGTGGGTGGCATAGAAAAGTGATTCCATGCACTTTATTGGCACGGGAAAGTGATACATAAGCTGAAAGTCTTTTGCCCAGAAGGTGGAAAGCTTCTACCTACTGGAACTACTCAATATCATAGTCCTTTCATATGTATGTGAGACAATCCAGCTGATGATCTCCACACACGAGAAGGCAGGATACCTACATGCAACCTTGTAAAACTAAAATTCCAAGTGTCAAGATAAACTTGTTGGTCCTCTAAATGTCCCTCAAAGTCCTTTGCAAAAGTCTCTTGATCTTTTTCCATGTCAATGTTGTTCCCTTCTCAATAAACAGCCGAGTGTTGACATACACTAGAAAATAAATTGATGTCTACTCAACTGCTTCCCCAATACTGCTCTCGGTGGTTTCATTTTATATATATCTCTTAGATTCCATGTCAACTATGACTAATAGAGAGATGCTCAAGGACTACTATACCTATGGGATAGAGAGGACACTCATGGCAATAAAATTCCAGTTTAAAGAAAAATAAGTTCAAGGCAAGTTCAAGTAGTAAGTTGAGCACGATATTTGAGGGATTATGCAATTTTTCTTGATAAGGGTGACTAGAAAACTTTGGGAACTACACACTATGCAGTCCCAATAGGCAAGGTTGAAGCCTAATGATTGGAACTGTGCAATGTGTAGCTCAACCGGGGAAAATTCCTAGGAGGTACCACACATTACACAATGTTAGTGGCTAGGTTGAGAGGCTTGTTCTCGAAACTACGTAGTGCATAGTTGGAGCCATCTTAGACTGTGCACTACACAATTCTAGAGGCCAAGCTTGTGGCTTGAACCTCTAGATTCTGTAGTGCTAGCTGTCCAAAGTGAGATCTGGCCAAGGGAAACCCAAATCTACCCAAGGGAAGTGCGAAAATAAGTATATCTAAGAGATAGTGTGACGTTGAGTGGAAATTTGACTAACTATAGATGAATTCATGTGAAACAAGTGCAACAATTGATTAAAAGGAAGGAAATCGAAGTATGTGAGGAGAGTCGCCATAGCAATGACCGTTGGTGTAAAAATAAGAAAACTCATGTCACACTTGGGAAAGGAAATCTATAACTTGAAATAACAATTCTACAAATTAAAACAAGTTAAAATGCTAGAAATCATGCATAGAAACAATTGAAATAACACCCACACAAGCGAAATAACAAAAGGTGATGGAAAAAGTAGCAAAAGATGACAAAAGAAAAACTCACCTAGAAAAGCGACGACGATCACACCGAAGGCTCCTTGATCTCCTCGAGAGTTCTAGAGCTCTAAGATCGAATGTACAAATGAATTCTAAAACCATTGATTAAATAGACCTGGATGAATTAGGGTTTATGATGTGCATGACTAAAATCAAGGAAACATCGCCAAAGTGCCTCCTTCAAGATACTAAAAATAAATCACTCTTTTTTAGGGATAAATTTTTTTATTTTTTTTATTTTTTCAGGGGAAAATTTCCATGCACACTACCTCAAAAAGACAACGTTGTTCCAGGAAGTGGGAAACTTTCCGGCTCAGTGCACTATGCTGTTTCAGAGCTTAGTGAGGGTTGCACAATTTTTGGGCTCAGCGTTGGGCTCCCTCCTGATGACTACACATTTTCTAAGCTCAAGACTCACCGGAAGTGAGGACTTCACATTTTCCATCACCAACGTTGGTTTCCCTCAAGGGTTGCACAATTTCTAGGGGCAATCCCAACATTGTTGTGGAACCAAGTTAGGAGATCAACTTGTGAGTTAGAAATTCAACTAAGCAATCACAAGCCAAAATGAGAATAATAAATCTTAATTGAAGCATGAATACCTGGATCAATGAGATATGAACTGTTGAGGTTAAGAAGAAAGGCTCCAAAATCAAAGCATAGACAAAATTTTGGAGGGTGGGTGTAGCTGCTACAACATTGGCGACACATTGGCAGAACTCCATCTCTCTGTATCGACATTTGCTAATGCAACACAAGTCTAACTCTTCTGGAAGTATTGTTCAATTCTTTTAGTGCCATAGTTTCTCCACTTAGCTTGAGTTAAAGATGTAGTCCCTATCATTCTCTTCATCTGAAGAACACATACCAATCCAACTCAAACTAAGTTGTTTTGATTCGGGATGAAGCGTATATATATGCATAAGTAAAATATATTGTTAGAGTTTTATTTTCATCTCTGGTATTGGTCTGCTGCTAGTAGGCCTAGACAATAACCCAATGGATTCACTTCAGGAACACAAGAATTTCTACACTACTAGTGAGCCTGGATAGTACCTCGATGGAGTTACTTTCTTCACCTCTTATGCAAGAAGACTTTCTCTTCTTTCACCCTTTATTTCATTCTTTCCTTTTTTCTTTATTTTCATTTTTTCAAATAATTGTGCATAGGCACTTACTTATTTCATTATGCTGAGGAGAGATCCCAACTTATTGAGAGTAGAAGAGGTTTTCCTTTAAGAGAAGGATATTTATATATACTTATGACATACTTGTTAAGGTTCCCCCCCTCTCCTTACTCTACTTGACTTAGCTGACAAGGGTTTGTTAGCACCTAAATCTGCCTTAGGCTAAAGGAAGGAAAAATTCAGGGTAACCAAAAACCACGTTTAGTCTGGTAGCTAGCCCTACTAGAACAGGAGAGGGCTCTATCCATGTCACGCTCAGTGAATAATCAAAACGATATGGTCCGAGATGACTTGCGGTGAAATACTTATTTTAGGCTAGTAAATAGATATGGATACAATAAGCAATTTTTGATAAATGACTGAGTTTTTGGGATGTATGGGACCAATGAACAGAAATGAGCAGAGAATTTAACACAAAGGCACAGATTAATTCGTGAGGCAAGACAGGCGGAAATTCTAGCAATTAAGTTTGAAATAACGTGGAATGGAGAGATTTCTTAGGAGGGTGAAAAGGGCATAAGTACATGAATCCTTTTCAACTGCAGAAAAACACACAATGTGAAACTTTCCCACAGGCATAGCAATAAAAATGAATTCTACCTTATCATACTCAGAAAATTCCATTAGAAATGAATATGAATGAACTATGAAACATAACGAAATACATATGAAACATAAGGAAAAACACATTTGCTACACTCACAACCACATGAATCTCATGAAACAGAGCCGCTACATTCCATTAATCCTCTGTCAAAATATACAATGAAGAGACATACTTTCTTTCCCACAGTCTCCTAGAAATTACAAGCCAACCAACCATTTGCAAATGGTTTGCATACAATAAATAGACTATGCCATGAGGAAATAGAACAACCAAGAGTTGGGGAGTTTCTCAAATCATTACAAAATGGAGATGGAAAGCCAACCATTAGCTACAGGTGCAGCGTTACAAAAATGACAAATGGCTTCGGTGACTTCTCGCCTTCCTTTGCCACTTGGATAGAAGCCATCCTCTAGTGAAAATACTTTAAATTTTGCCTTAGGTGCCGAAAAAAGTGAAATGTAGATGAGCAAACTCACTTGGAGAAAGTTGTGAATCGAAATTTCGCGAAACGGAGGTGAATTTGACCTTTCTCTCTATATGCGCCACTCCTAATTCTATACGTGCCACGCCACTTTGGAGGCTATTTTGAGGTACCTTCAGGAGTCCAAATTGTCCCCAAGTGTGCTTGTTGGAAATCCTGGCCAATCTACTTTCCAACCCAAGTGGAATTTCTAAATTTGGTGCTCATTTGCCCCTCCAAATCCTCATTCTCCCAAGACTACTTCCTGTGTGTCAAAATAGGGGCAGAGAGGTCATTTTTTGAGTGTTTTTGACCTCCTGGAGATTCAAATCATGCCCAAATTTCTTATTCGTGTACCAGTAGTCATGATTTTGCATGATGAATCCAAAAATGTAAACCATTATCAATTTGGAGCTCCCAATCCTAAGCGTCGCGCTACTAGGAGAAAAAACTTGTGTTGTGACCAAAAATTGGCCATGTGACCAAAATTTCCCCAAATTTATTCAAATTTGGGTTGGAGGTTCTCTAAGAGGTACTATGCGGATCCACAAAGGCTTCAACCAATATTCGAAGCCGATCTTTCTCTTTTTTCCTCTTTTGTCTCTTTGTCGCTCTGCTCGTTTTTGCCTTCAAGCTCCTTATCCGAGCCTTCGAACTCATGTTCCATGCCCTATAATGATAAACGATCTGCCTCAATATGGTTTTGTCCCTGTCGGCCTTCTCCAGCAGTCTCTCAAGGTGGATGTTGATACGCTCGAGCCAAGACTCACAGTCATTGTTAATTTCTTGCTCCAAGGCAGTGAGCTCGATCCTCCTATGTTGGGCAGCTTGGCGATTCTCACGGATGCTTTGCAGCTCCATGATCTCATGCTGGTCCTCAAGCTATTTGTTCCTCTACTCCAAATACCTGATAATCCATTTGGCCCTCTCCAAATTGAGTGACAAGTCTTGGATCTTCGTTTTCTGCTCCTGGATGGTCATCCTAAGTTTGGCACTCTCCACATCTGCATCATCATCCTCAATGAGGATGAAGTCAACCTCTTGTTCACCTGATGGCCCCTCGTCATGCATGGGCCTCTTGCACTTGTCCTGTACCTATGTTGTCGATGCCGGAAGCGAGGCCCCTTCCACCCTGGGTGGAGATAACACTCACTTTGCTGCTGCAAACAAGTGCCTGCTGCGTCTCTGATATGTGATGAATACTGGCATAGTAGTGGACTTGTGGCGCTCATACTGATGAGAAGAACCGCCTATCTCATGCTCCAAGCAATGCTCTGATGCCATGACTGTTGTATGTGTACTGTGCTTGGACTTCTCTTTGATGATGGTATGAAAAAAGGTGTTGTTGTGATATCTGCCACCAAGGGGAATAGTGCAAAAAGGGAGTGTTAGGAGGGGAAAATATGATGGGAATAGGGGTTATGGTGAGAAGTTTTGTTTAGGGATATGTAGGAGGGTTTGGGGATTGGATAAGGTAGGGTTTTGGGGTTTATTTTGACCAAAGAGTGGAGGGATAGGGAATAGGGGTTTGGCATTATTTTAGGGTAGGGAAAATAGGAAAAAATGGGATAGGGGGGATAGGGAAAAATGGAAAGAAGGGGAAAAATGAGGGGTGAAAACGAAGCCTTGGTCCTAATACCACAATTTTGCAACCCTAGCAACAATGGCTTTGATGTTTTTTAGTGGTAGGTCTTATGAGTTTTTGTTGTAACTTTAAATAGCCATGAAACACCATAACCTTCACAAAAATTTGATGAGAAAGCATGATGTAGACCGTACCTATCAATTGGAGAGGTTTCAAGGTGATTGATTGCAAGTTTGGCACGATTTCGGGCCTTCACGGGTGTGCGCCGCGTAACAAACCTAGTGCGCCGCGCTCTGTGTGTGCGCTGTGCCTATATAAACTATGCACTGTGGGGTGGCGCTGTGTGTACCGCGCTCTTTATATGCATCGGACTCCTCTGTGTGTGTGCCGCGCTCCTGAAAATGACTCCAACTTCACTCCCAATGCATGCTTTCCTTTCTCAGTGCTTTGCTATGTTTCTCTACGACCTTGATTTGCATAATGACTTTGATTTTTGTGGAAAGTTTGTGGAATGAAGAATATACAGTTTTGGAGGAATATTTCAGTCAAATTCAGGCCTTTTAGCCCTGTGCGTCGTGCCTCCCATATGCGCCGCACCTGTGTAAATTTACACTAGAAATTTCTCCCAGTGCGTCGCGCTCCCTCTGTGCGTTGCCCCTTTTTGAAGGAGCCTTTTGGAGGCCATCCTCGTGTCCAAATTGGGTGCAGGATAGCGTGTTGGAAAGGAATTTGAGTCTACTTTCTAACCCACTATAATTTTGCAATTTAGAGTTAATGTTTCCTGTCAAAAATCAAATCTTCCAAGACTGGTCAAAATGTGCCCAGTGAGGCTACCTCAAGGCAGAGTGCTGTTGCAGTCAACTTTTGAAGGTGTTCCTCAACTCCACATTTACATCATGATAGCTCATTGGAAATATATTTTTGTCTAATTATCATTTTACTCATCAATAAAGTCATTTGGCCAACCAATATAGGAGAAAACTTGATTTTCCCAAGGTCACTACAGAGGTGTATCAATTCTCCCAAGGCGATTGTATTTTTGACATTTCTCTAAAACCATGACACCTGTGTAAAAATTTAAGGAAGTTTTTCTTCCTTGGTATATTATGGACAAAAAACCTCTCTCACTTGTCCCAAATTCATCTTTCATTGCTCAGAAACATCATTTGAGTGAAACCTATCCTAATGTGTGGGACAAGGGATTTGCCGAAATGAAGCGAAATGAAGGGGATAGGGGGCTTCTAAATTCTTGAGAAAATTTTTCGAAGTGGGGAGGGATGTTAGAAAGTAGGGGAAAGTGGAATCTCATAAATTGAGTGAGGGGAAGGGGTCCAAAAATACAAAACACAGGCCTATCCTAGAAAATTTCCAGGTTGCAGCAAGAAACTAGGGTTTGTGCGAAAATGAGGAATTTGGAGGATTTTAGTGATGGGAAGTTTTTAACAAGGTACATTATGGATAGGGGAAGGTGTATGAACATTAGGATACAAGTTTTTCTGATGATTTGACCATCCAAGAGAAATTAGCTTCAAAACCCTAGGAGAGGGAAATGAACCTTGCCTAGGCGCAACTGAAGCATGAAAAAGGTGTAAAATGACCCATTGGAATTCGACATGATGATGAAAACCCTTTGAATGATGGTGCACTCGGTTGAATGGTGACATGGAAAATCATTTGGACAACTTTGACAAGAGTAAAATCAAACCCTAGACCTAATGCCTAGTGACCAAATTTTGTTTGAAGACTCCCGAAATGACAAAATTTGACGTTGACACCATAAAATCACTTTGTAAGAGCATGTCTGATCACTGGAGGAAGGCTACAAAGACTGACACTAACATTGGCTCCAATGGGGGATGGTAGCTCTAGCTCCTTGGAGGTGCCAAGAACTGCAGATCTTTGGGTGAGCAAACAGTGCCTTTGTCCATTAGGCTATGGAGTCAAAACACAGCAACTGACATTATGCAGACAAACTCTGACTGAAGACTCCAACTGAAAGCCATAATAAAACCAGACATGACTAAATCCAAACTAACAAACTAGAAATATGCTCATATTTGAACTTATTCAGCAAACCTACCCTAATTACTCTTTCCACCACTCGGTCAAGTGAGATGGAACAACCAAAGCAACCAGGTAAGCATTATGACTGATATTTGATTTGTTCCCAAATGCTTTATGATGCGTAGGAAAAGGGAAGAATCGAAAGGAAACTCCCATGGAAACTTGGACTCAAGTTCACTGCTGACAAACTTGCAAAGCATGAATTGGCTGGATGACTTCAAGAATACTGCAAAAGGATCTTCATAAGAATCGCCATTGATTTCCATTAACACATTATTGCTCTGGTCCAAGTAATCTTCATAGCTGGATATTAAACTTTTCCTCACATCTGCACTGTCTTTCTTTGGTGATTGTAGATAGCGGTCAAAAGGATCCTGAATTTCGTGAAGAAGCAAACTCTGTTGTTGATTCCAAAAAGAACCAAAACCTCCTTTATCAATCTCCTCATATATGATGAGCCCTAAAAATGTACAATTATTTGGGCTCATTCAACTTCCTAATTTGACTTGATCCACCATTCTCATTTGTTTACTGCATGTTTTTTATTATTTTTACGTTAATAGAGTGAATTTGGTTAGTCATTATGCCAACAAGTCTAATGGGTGCTTTGTGTAGCTTTGTTGGTCAACTTGGAGACAAATTTGAAGGTCTTAATGAGCACTTGGCAGCCAAATTCGTGGAGAACAAGCTAGAGGATTTGTAGGAAGGTGTCCCCCTCATTTATGGGTCCTTACCTCGAATTCTCCACCATCAGCTCGGAGTTCAAAAGCCACCAAATCAATGAGCACAAGGGCAGCCAAGCAAGTCAAGTTGGACTACTGTTAACTACAAGTCAAGGGCAGCCAAGCAAGTCAAGTTGGACTGCTGTTAACTACAAGTCTTGGGCAACTGATTCCCTAACTTTTAGGAGGACTGTTGGGTCCTCGAATTTGTATAAATAAGAGAGCTTATGGCCTCATTTTGGTTAGCTAGTAGGCAGCTAGTAGGCAGCTAGTAGGCAGTCATTTTTAGCTAGCTGGTAGTTAGTCATTTTTGGTTAGCTAGTTATTTTGTTTTAGCCATTAGTTAGCTAGTTTGTAATTCAATTTGTAGGCCATGGATTAGTTTTTCTTTCAGCTCTTTCTCAAGCTCTCCTTGTGGACATTTTTGATGTAATTTTTCATTCTTGGTTAATAAAGATGGATCCAGCTTTGCACCAGCTCTAAATCTCTCTTGGGAGGCTGTAGTTCTTGGGGTTGGGCCCATCTCAAGCGCCCAGTACCTCCCTTGTTTATGTTTATGTGTCTTCGCTGCATTCTCGTAATAAAAACAGTTGTTAAGGCTCACTGCCATCTCTCTTGAAGATTGGGGTGCAGTCCATAACTAGCCACCAAAAACACGCATTACTTTACATGATGATTGCTGCAATACAGTCACGGTTTTGATTAGATGCTTCCTTGTCATTCACACCTGCACACATACTTTCATCACAGCCTCATACATATTTCTCTTCACGTTTTGGATTGTTGTTCATTGAATTCATGGCATAAGTAATTTAGGTTGATGCACTTTTG